>JAKUCM010003368.1:0-75297 GCA_023374145.1 Lepidium sativum
TACCATTGACTCTATGGTGTTTTGGTTATATAATTGGCAAGATGGCAATGATCTCTATATTTTTGCCATCTTAAAAGGGGATTAGATAATCAAATATGTTTTATTTTGATTAATTATTTGGTTCATTTCAATTATGTTGATTCAAGTATTAACTTGTTGTAATAACCATTCTTAATATAAAAGAATGGTTTTGTATTCTGTTTTCAATTAATGAAATTTTTTCCAACAAATACTTTCTTCTCCAAACTTCATCTTCTTCATTTTCTTTATCTCTACTCTGAGAAAAATAGCTATATGTAAAATATGATTTGTAATGTGAGAACTAAAAAAATTATCTAATATATTTTAAAATTTTATGTAAATTTTATATTATTTATATTTATATTTTTTATGTAGATTAAACCCATTCATACTGAATTAAATTCTAGTCATTCGTTAACAATGGTATACTATTAAAATTTAAAATATTATTATATAAATAAAATATTACACAAAATATATATGACACATATATGTTAAGAAGATATTTAGAATCGATCTCATTAATTCTAGTACATTGTTAGTTTCTATTTTGTCTCTAATATCGTGTATAAAACTCTTGTAACCTATTATCAATAATATCATCACTTTCAAATAATTTATATGGTATCAGAGCGAATCACTCCATAACCCTAATTTTTTTCCATCGACACCTCTAATTCTTACCCATGGCCACCATCAATTATGCTGAAGCAATTCTGATCAATGCCAACTCTGTCTTAAGCATAAGCATGAGTCATGTTTCCAATCTTACAATCTCAACCTATCTAGATTGGAGTCTCCAAGTTCGATCCTTTTTGAATGGATGAGGCCTTTTATGTCATCTCGATGAGGCCACTCCTATTTTCGCTGCCACTATTGTTGTGGCACATAACCTCGCCTAATGCTGAATACACCAAATGGATCCGTCAAGATAATCTCATATATAGTGCTCCAACCCCTTGTTTATCCCTGCATATCCTTTGCTCATATCTAGACTGCCTTGATGCACACATATGCTATAACTAATCGAGGACACATCAAGAAACTCAAAAACCAACTCAAGCATGCCACCAAAGGCACCCAAAAGATTGATGAGTACATCAAAAGAATCAAGTCTAAATTGTATCAACTTGCATTTCTTGGAAAGCCTTATGAGCATGATGATGCAATTTAAAACATCGACGATGAAATTCCAGAAGAATATTGATTTGTAGTTGATCAGATTGAAGGCAAAGACATTGCCCCATCTATTGTTGAAGTACACGAGAGGCTTCTAAATCATGAAGCCAATCTTCTTTGATCCACCAACAAATCCTCATCCCTTGCCATCTCCGCCAACAACGCTCAACATTACCAAGGTAACTACAATCAATCTTACAACCATAACTACACAAACCAGAACTCCAATGGCCAAGGAAACTCCTACCACAACAACAACAACTACCTGAGGCTTAATGATGAATAAAGCATAACCAATTGGCAACAACAGAATCCTTGCAATGATGGACGAGAACCACGCCCATTTCAAGCAAGGTGTCAGATCTGTAAAACTCAAGGACATAGTGTATGACGATGTCCGCAATTCCATGTAGTGGCAGCCAAGGTAAATTTTGCTGAAAACACACAAGCTACTACTTTGAATTGTTTGGTATACTCTAGCGCAACACACCACATCACCTACGACCTCAACAATTCGTCTCTTCATAAATCATTTAGTGACAATGATGATCTCTAGGTGGCCAATGGCAACCTCTAGCCTCATTGTTTCAAGGTTGAACAAAAGATCATCTCTATGAATGGCCGGTTTCTGAAACTCAAGCTCTCGTCTTCTTATTCGCTTATACGCCACATACTAATCTTAAAACTTGGCACTTGAGAATGGGTCATCCGACAGCTACTATGTTGGAAAAGCTTATTTCTGAATTTCGATTCCTATAAATTCTTCTTCAAAGATTCTATCATGCTTGGATTTTTTGATTAATAAGAGTCACAAATTACCTTTCAATGAATCTACTATTGTTTCCATCGACCTCTTGAGTATATTTTCACAAATGTTTGGACATCACCTATAATGTACGTTGATAACTACAAGTATTGTGTTGATTTGGTGGATTATTACACAAGATATATGTGGTTGTTCCCATTAAAAATAAAATCAAATGTCAAGCTCACATCCTCCGTGTTCAAAAATCTGGCTGAAAACAAGTTCAAAACTCGGATTGGGACTCTAGTTTTTGACAACGGTGGTTAGTTCCTAGCACTTCGGGTGATAGGATCCTTGATGGTAGGATTCTAGACCATAGACCATCAACTGCAGGACAAGACTTAGACTCGGTTGTCGAGTTTCAGGCTAAATACACCAAGGATAAAGGGGAGATGACCTTCCTTGGGAAACATGTCAAAGACAAAGGGGAGACAAGCTTATTAGACATGCTTCAACTGTCTAAACTCAATGAATCACCCAAAACTAAAGAACCGGAGCAGCAAGAAAGGAGTTCACGTCAACAACTTTCCCGAGAGGATCAGGAAGACATATGTTCACTTATCAAGGGGCTCCAGATGCTACCACGAGAATTAGGACATGAGTTTATTTCTATGAATTCATGACTCAATTATCTAAGTACTCAAGGTTCAATCAGCCTAATCAAATCTCGGAGCCGATAGTTATGTACTTTACAAGATGGACCTTCTGCACTAAGGCCTTATGCGCGACAAGGTCAACTTTCGAGCAGCATAGCGCAGCTCAGGAGCGTCCTTCACTCCGGACAACTTGGAGGTTATTATTGTGCCTTTCACTGATTCAACATGACCAATAATGCATCAAAACCCCGAGAGATCCTCCAGATACCCGCCTTACAATAAGAAGGTCCAAACCGACTCTATTTAAGGAAAGTATGGGAGTCACTTCCCTTAAGAGCTTGCAGACTTATGTGTGGCGACCAGGAGACACTCTAAGACAATCAGAAGCATTCATGAGAGTCTTTCCATGCTCCAGAACGCACATGATTAGGAAAATTCTCCCCATTGAAGACTTTTCATATCCGACCGATCACCAAATCTTCTCCAACAGCACTAAGATCGATGACCCTCATCACTTGTCCGTTGGACACTTATTTCTGTGATATTTACTTCCCATTTTAAGCATATTACCATTGTAGTATTGAGCCTATATAAGCTCAAGCCTTCCTTTGTATTTTTCAGACTTGAAACACTTGAATAATGAACTTCTCCTTGTTAGAATACTTAGCCGCCTTCTCTTTCTTTTAAGGATTCAAGAACGAGAGACGAGTCAAGCTTGTGAGGATTCAAACTTGACGGATCCGAAATTATCAAAGGAATAATCACCCTCCTTTGTGGTTCTCATTTACACAATTCCGCCAAAACTAGTATTCATCGGTTTGGACTCACCAAGGTCGAGCTGTTGAATTCATATTCGAGACCTCACCACCGAGGTTCTCATCACCGGGAGTATCTTGCCATTCATGGTATCACACACTTGACCTCTCAACCTCGCACACCTGAACGTAATGGTCAGTTGCAACATAAACATAGACACATTGTTAAAACATGACTCACCTCAATGACAACAACTTCGGTTCAAAAAATGTATTTTCCATATGTGTTTGCCACTAGTTTCTATCTCATCAACCGTATGCCAGCTCCTTTTAAATACAAAAACCTATCTATAAACTCAAGCAACCTCCTCGGTCATTGTATATATCACTCAAAGGTAATCTCATACAGACTGGATTTGTTCCCTCGCTTGCGAATACTTCTCTTTTTATCAATACTCATGGTTCCACAATTACATATGTTTTTGTCTATGTCGATGACATCATTGTGACCGGTAACTATGATACCATTATTTCCAAAGTTCTCTCCAATTTTGCCACTCAATTCTCCATTACAGATCCTACCAGTCTACACTACTTCCTAGGTGTTGAAGTAACCCACAAACCACAAGGTATTCATCTTATGTAGAGGAAATATATTCAAGATCTCATTCACCGATACAATATGACATACGCCAAACCTTTCTCAACACCACTTCCTGCATCTCTGAAGTTGTCTCTACATGATGGTTCACAATATCACTCACTTGTTGGTAGTCTTCAATATCTCTCCTTCACTCGGTCTTATCTTTCTTATGCTGTCAAATATTTGTCTCACTTCATGTATCGACCGAGTGATACACATTGGGCTGCTGCAGAAAGAGTATTGCGCTACTTGGCAGGTACTTCAGCTCACAGTATCATGTTCCATCAATCCTCTCCCATGATTCTACATACTTTCTCTTATGCATATTCTGTTGGTGAGATGGATGATTTTATCTCGATAAACGACTATGTCATTTACATTGGTAGAAATCCGATTTCTTGGAATTTAAATATACAAAATGGTGTGGCTAGATCTTCAACGAAAGTTGAATATCGCGATGTAGCGAATACAACACCATAGGTATGATGGATATGCTCTTTATTGACAGAACAACAAATTCATTTGCCAACTGCTCCTATTATATACTATGATAATATTCTCGAATGAAACACATTTGCTCTGGATTATTATTTTGTTCAAAATCAAATACAACAAGGCATGCTTTGAGTCTCTCATGTCTCAACACATGACCAACTCACGAAATCGTTCACAAAACTCTTGAGGGTGTATTACACATAAATGTTAAGTAGATATTTAGAATTGTTCTTATTAATTATAGCACATAGTTAGTTCCTATTTTGTCTCTAATATCTTCTATATAATAAAAAAGACTAGCATTTTTTTAGATTTGTCCTTTAAACATTGAAAATATTGTATTGAGCGACATTGTATTTCATTTTTGAAGGTATTTTGGGAAGGATCAATATTATCATTTCTGAAAAAGAAATTAATTATCATTTAATTATCTTATTGATTGCTAAATTAATATATACATATATATATGGTCGGCATATATTTATTACCGAATTAACTATTTGTGATATATTTATGGTTAGTATATATAATTTTTAGAAATATTTTCACAAAAAGTAAAACGAAATTTTTTTTTTTTCTAATATTAAGATATAAACAAATGGCTCTTAACCTAGTGGTCGGCGGTAAATCCACATAAGGCAGCTCATTTGCAGAAGCAGTGATCGAGTCCCTCGCCTACATTATGTAGGAATTTGGCTATTGGGTCGGCCAGTTGTGGCCCAATATAATTTGTCGTTGACAAAAAATATATATTAAGATATAAACAAATGTAAATATAGAGGATTGTATGATAATCAATCTACAATGAATTGTCGTGATTATTGTTGAATTAAACAAAATATTGTATGCTTGAACTATGCATTCATTTCAACCCAAAAATAAAATGGCTATTGCCGAGGACAGCTGGCTTAGTGGTGTAGTCAATTTACAAATCGTTAAGACACCATAGATCGAACCTCCTACATACTAAAATATGAATGGAATTTAAATGTCATTAGAGTAGTTCACAAAAAAAAAGCTATTAAGTGTTTAAATCATTGAATATAATGACTTTATTGACCGATTAATTAATTTTGATAATTTTAAGGTAAGTTGATATGGTTTCCTTTCAAGCCAAAAATATGATATTCTCATTTTTGAAATTATTCTCATTTCCACAACTGGAAATATGTTCGCAAATGACACCTTTTTTTTGTCCCACCATAATTATCCTATTTGGCTTCACCAGTCAGTCTTGTTGTTTCAGATTCGATCATATTAATTATGTAATACATCTTTTTTTGCCAGAATATATTATCTATGTATTATATTTTGTCTCCAAACTATATTATTTCCTTCTCATATAAGACTCAATCGCCAAATTACTATGTGCATTGTTGACCTCAGTTTACGATTGCCATCACCACACACCTGCAACATTCCTTCCCATCTTGAAACAACCATTTGCTCACTTCTTTTATCGCCCTCATCTCATCCCTTTTAAGGATATTTTTGTCAATTGCTACATACCTTCTTTTCACAAAAAAGGCACTATGTCAATTAGTTCATACAATTAATAACTCAAAAAGGATTCTATAAAATATTCCCTCATATCAAAGAAACAGTGTATGCTAGATATGCTAGGCTTGGTATGATACCCAAAGAATAGACTCGACCTGACACCAAAAATAAAAAAATAGCCAAAAGTTATTATCATTTAATTCTTTGAATTTAATGTAAATATTATTATTTTTAATTATTAACTTTATAAAGTCTTGTCGTTCTCGATCTATATTTTGACCTACAGATATATTATCTCACTCTTTGTAGACCCTGAGGTCATTCTTCTACTAGTTTTCAAAATCTCGTTCCTATCACTGCAAGTAGGGAATTCGATCTCTGGTGACTACACTACTAGGACACCTGTCCTCAGTGCTCTGTCTTTACTTAACCTATTTATTTATTTTATTTAATCAATTACTTAGAAACCATATTGAAGCTCTTTATACTTAAAAATATTTAACTCTACAAAAATAAAAATCACAAAAATCATTATCATCTACACATGAAATTCTTTGATATTTATAAAACTGTTATTTTATTATTTTGTAAACATAAAATGCCTAAATTCATTACTTTACAAAAAATAGACAACAACTAAATTTATAAATTTAGTAAAATTTTAGTCGAATTTATGCTTTTCTTTTTTTCATTTAAAATTTATAAATAATATAAAGAGTTTCTCCAACTTTATCAATTGAGAGTTCCTTATTCAACCCTTTAACTTAAGTGTCTCTCCTTCTCCAAAAATGGCATCAATGCCATTGTCCTTACAACTGATACAACGAGTTTTAACCTCATATCCTACTGTAAGTGCACAGCAAACGAAATAGTATTTAGGGATCAAATCCACGAAAAATCAAGTTACACTCTCAATTTCTATTGAGTCGCAAGCTATATCAATCAAATGAAGGAAGTGAATTCTAACAACTTTAATGTGATTATAATCAAATAACTAAAGTAATCGGATGTCGGGTATTCATTCGGGAGTTAGAATTCTTGTCAGGGAAATTATTCAAGAACTACTCTAATCTTATTCTCGGCTTGAACATAAATGAAGGTAAACCACCTCTCGTTGAATTTACCCATCTATTAATAACCTAAAGATCATAGCTCTCGTTAGTTTCAGATTACGGATAGGCTTTATCATTTAGGTTCAATTACCCACAATCCAACCTAGCATCAACTCTCGTTGGTAGTGAAGGAATTGCTCTTCTAACCTAGTTCTAGTTCTTAACAATCTTTTGGAAATTTAACAACCTAAAACCATCGACTAGGTGATCAGGCTAATCTATGCATTAGACTCGAGTATTAAAAGGAGAATCATCTATTCATCAATCTTATTTGTTCCCCAACAGTGAATTCTAAAACCCTAGATTCCCTAGATCTGATCTAAGATCTACTTAGACATAGAACAACAAATTGGGCAAGTCATGATGAACTGAAATTGAAATTGCATTAACAGAAATAAAGAGGATTCATAAATTCTTCTCAAGTATGAAGAGATCTTCCTCCTAGCTTACAAACTCTTAAAACTCTGTAAATTTTGTCTCTCTCAACTCAAAAACGGCTCTCTAATAAAAATAGGAAAAAGAGTATTTATAGGGCCCAAAACAAGAGCTGAAAATCGCGAAATTAGGCTTTGATCGATCGATCCTTGGTTGATCGATCGATCTTTTGGATGATGAAATCGATCTTCTCAAAAACCAAGTCGTTCTTCGGATCGTGCGCATAATCCTTTCAGATCATTGATCGATTGATCCTTGGTAGATCGATCGGTCCTTCCTTTCGTGGAGAATGCTGGAAAATGCTTCAAACGTCTCCAAAGTCCACCTTCAAACATGATTCCAACTCTAAACGTTTTTTACCGGAAATCTCAATAAAACGTTGACAAATTTCCCAAATATAATTGTAATAATGAGCTCAAAACCGACAAAATATGAGGAACATCAATTCCCCCAAACTTAGTTTCTTGCTTGTCCTCAAGCAAAGATAGAAAGACTGTAGGAAGATCACATCTCATCATATACATGACTCTCTCGAGATCTTGCACATCAAGTCCAAAGTGATCACAAGAATACGACTCATAAAAATCGAGACCACCTTGTACTTCCCCCGGACTTAGCAAACATAACAATCTCGCGTTACAACTCAAAACAAACAATCAGAATTCCCATACTGACTCCCTAATACATCTAAGTGTAATCTCATTCGAGGGAATATCGATCAAAAGGCTAAGAGTTCCTACTTCTACTCTCTAGACTACCTTCAGTTTGATTCCATCTCTCTCTTTTCATAAGAATGATTCTTACCAGTAAGTTGCTTCATTGGAGTTTTCCTTCAGTAAGCTAATCAGTAAAGTGAAAAAGGTCATGTCATTGAATGCATCCTCAGAGACGTCTAATTCACTCTAAAAATTTGCAGCGTCATTGGAAAACTTTTACCCTAGGCTAACTTAATGCAAAAATTTTGGCTCAAAATGCCTGAACATGGTGAAGAGAGATACATAACCAAACTTACAAGGAACATCTTTCATTTAGTAAAGAGAAGGAACATACCTGATGTATTACCAATTCCCTTGACAAGAGGATGAAATCAGCATGAAATCCCCTGAAAGTTGAGATGGGTGTGCTCTGAAACTAAGAGTTGCTTTGTCTCTAGGTTTTCCAATAGTCTAATCGATTCCTGACAAATACAAAACAAGTGATACTAAGTTTAGGATAATGCTAAGAAAATAAAAAATCAAATAATCTGATGTCAGTCTCAAAAGCTCAAAAATACAGAAATAAAAGAAGGAAATAGTCTGAAAAATCTAGAATGAAAAAAAATAAAACAGAAAAATGTGTTAGTCAATAAGTGCTCTCCCTCAGACTTACTTTACACCGTCCCAGTGTAAAAATATACCAAAAGGAAGACATACAAACGCATAAGAAATAAAAGTAACAAAAAGAAATAGTCTTAAAGAAAATGAAAATAAATTGAAGCAAAAGTGGCAAGTAGCGAAGGAGCTCTACGGCGGCGAGGAATAAGGTAATCCGCTGTCTGATCATCCTCGTTATCGTCAGACCGATGTCCAGCAACATCTGGTCAGCGGGTAGGTGCAGTAGGCATGGAAGCATGCTCGTCACGATCGGCTGCAGGTGCACTCATACAAAGAGAGGCTAAGATCCTCCTTAAAGCGTTCCAGATTGTCCGCTGCATCGACCTCTTCCTCCTCTCGTTCTTAACCTGCCATTCTCTGAACTGCTGATGCGTGAAGTCCGGCGAGTAGTGAGGCAATCTGAGTTCCTTCTCAGGAAACTCAGGAAGTGGAAAGCCAGAAGGTTGAGCGGCTGGTGCTGGAGGTACGAATTGAATGGAGGTGGAAGCTCCAGCTCTCCTAGATCAAGCTCGCGGTGCAGTCTCCTTCTCCTTGAGCTTACCGGAGATCTCGAGATGCGACAAATCAGGTCAAAACTCAACGTTCTCTCTGCAGCTTACTGAAGGGATGCGAGGAGCTGGGAGGGTGACATACATCATCTGGGGTGTAGCATCGAAAAAGGTCTACTACTTCTTCTCCAAAAGGTACCCAAATCGCACGAAGGCAGCTGTATCGATCTGATCGATCCTCTGAATAACCTCAGTTTGCTCGAGGTCTATACCATGGTGCATGAAGATCGGTGTCAGGATACTACCGATTGGCTCAACCACTCTCTTCCTCGGGTCACCCTTGTATATGCGCCTCATCAGCTCGTTGGCAAAAAGATAGCCCAAGTTGATGTTCGAAGGAGGTCCTGCAGCGAGAGTAGGGTCGTGGTACAGATCTGGTACCATAGGAGATATGGCGTCGTGCAGATACTCCAGCTGAGATGTTGCCACACTGCCTGACTCCTCTTTTGCCAGAATCGTCGACCCGATGTTCATGGCGACTATCCTAATGGTCGGATTCCTTATGTGAGTGAGCTTTGAGGCCTTACCCTGATATTCTTTACCTGACAACACATACCACAATTTATTATTTGGAGGAGAGTTCTTTGACGGTTTCTGCCCAACCGTATACTCATCAAAACTGTAGATCTGGCATAGCTCCTGAATCGTGATCGTGTAAAGGGCTCCTCTATACTGGTAAGTCAGGTACTGGGCATAGATTGGATTATGGAGATCGGCGCATGCGTGCAGATCACATGTCGCCAACAATTGTCGGACTACCTCTGGATACAGTGGATAGGCTTCAAAGCAGAACTTGGTCAGACCAAGATTGTCCAACAGCTGAACAACATCCTCCAGAACGCCTATCATGTCTAGTGTCTCACGGCAAAGGAACTTGGTTGGCATCAACGTGTTTGTCAGGAATTGATCATAGAAGCTTTCCTGAAATCTCTTCCAACCATCTCCCTCAGTCCTGTCCTTGTACGCTGCTGAATTTCTGACAAGGGCGGGGCATCCCTGTTAGCCACACTATCCACAAAGTAGGTCCGTTCCAGCCTCAGCCACGGCAAACAGTCACCAAGTTGACCTCGTCCAGGAATATTGTCGTACTATCGCGACGACTAACTGTGCTGCATATTTGAAGATGCCCTTACCTTCTTTTTAGGTTTCCTAGGATTATAGGTTGATGTGCGCACCATATACAAACAAAGAACACATACACAACAACAAAAAATGAGTTTGTGATTGAGAAAATTCACAAGAATTCAAAATTCTAGGTGTACAAATGATCAGTGGTTCGATGGCTTCTCTAATTAAACAAAATCAACATGCAGCAATGTATCAATTGAACCACAACAAATCAAAATCAAGCCTAAAAATTTTGAAATTCCACTTAAAATTCTCCTTCAACCTAACAAGTAATCTCTAATCGAATTTCAACAATTTAAACAGCAAGAGGGGGTCAAATCTATGTAAGAATGAGGCACATACATCAGTAAATCGATGAAAACCAATAAGAAAATAAGTTCCCCTTTTACCCAATTTAACCTCCAAATCAGACCAAAAATTCAAATTTATAGGATATACCTTTGCTATTCGGAGTTGTAAACCAAAAAATCAGATAGAGGACGAGATCTTAAACGGATTAGGCTTTTGAATATCCGAAAACGGATGAAAAACGAGAGAGAAGTCGAGTTTCTAAAATTTTTGCAATAGGGTTCTCGCGAAAAGTAACTGTTCTGCATGTTTAAGAAGACGAACCTGGATATGGGATCGATCGATCCCAGAGTTGATCGATCGATTTATGCTCTTGTGAGCATAGAACGATCGATCCTGGCCTGCTCGGTCAGGTAGTGGATCATGCGCAAATTCTTCTTAAATTGCTCGATCGATCTGTCTTTATTCATGTTGTGCTCAGGATCGTATAGTGATACTGCTCGATAGATCCATGCATTTCATGTCGTGTTATGGATCGTGCGTTCTTCTGCTCGATTAGTTGGTCTTTGCTCATTCGGTCTGGCTATGCTCATCCAGTCGCGCAACGGATCGTGCGCTACTCCTCGCTCGATCGATCCATGCGTTTCCAGTCGGGCAATGGATCGTGCGCAAGTACTGATCGGTTGATGCTTTGTGCTCGATCGTGCTTTTGATCGTGCGCAACCTACTGTATGCCTTTGATCGATCGATCATTGGTAGATCGATCGATATGTGCCTTCGAGAGCTTCCTAATTTTTAACAAAAAAAACACCAAAAACAAAAATAAATCAAACGAAAAGGAAAAAGGAAAAACAAATTACCTAATAGTGGGTTGTCTCCCACTCAACGCTTTTTTACAGTCATTAGCTTGATTCAGACGCCATTCAGATGGTGGAACTGCTTGAGTGAGGTTTGCTCAATGATGAACTTTTTCAACTGTTCATCTTTCGTATGTATCGTCCATCCTCATGCATCCAACAATGCAACAGTTCCATCGTGGCCTATTTCATTGACCATGTAAACTCCACCAGTATCAATGCCAGGGCTAACTGTAAAAATTTTTATAAGAAGACCATTAACATTGTAGTTGCAGAATTTTTCAAGACGATAAAGGATACAAGTGTCTTGATATTCAGCTGAATCCTTTTCGTGTTCGCGGAACAACTCATACTGCTCGTCATAGTCACTGTCTTCTTTAGGAATGGAAGACATTGTCATTGTCGACGTTCTGCAACACGACTCTCTGACTCAGAAAGTCTAACTTGGCCCCAGCTGTGTTGAGGAATGGCCTTCCCAACAACATCGGAACGGCTCCTTCTCTCGCCTTCTCAACAACTGTAAAGTCCGTAGGGATCTTGAAATTCCCAACAAAGAGACTGAAGTCAACAAGTCTTCCTTTAGGGATCTTGGAAGATGCATCTCCAAATGAAACAGATGACTGATGTTCCTGCATCAGCTTAATGCCAAGTTTCTCCATAGTCTCAAAGGAGATAACATTGATACTAGCTCCAGAATCGCATAGGGCGTCGCGGAAAACCACCTGTCCAACCCAGCATGGTATAGTGAATTCTCCTTGGTCCTCTACATTCTCAAGCTCCTTAGGGTATGGAGCTTGAGGATCGTGCTTGCTCTTAACCGTACTCCCTGCTTCAGACTTTACCACATTGCAAGATTCTCTGGGATTTTTCTCAACCTTCCCAGGTAAGGCTCCTTGGGGGCGTCTAATAGCTTCAGAAGTCTGGAGAACTTGTGTGTCCAACTTCTTGATGTGCATAGAAACTGACTCAAACTTCCCATTCAGGTCATTGTAGATGTTATCCATCTTAGCATTAAGCTCCCTGGTAGTCTTTTGCTGCTCAACAGCGAGCTGCTGAATCAATGCTTTAATTTATTCGTTCGACGTTCCTGAAGGTGCTGGTGGAGGTTGTTGCTGCATTGGCGGTGGTACATAAGGCTTGTATGGTCTTTGCCAATTACTCCCTCCTGCATTTTGAGCAAATGGTTTCTGATTGTTCCGGACCTGAGTTCTTGACGAATGGCTTTCCCTAAAAAGGTGACCCATGAGGCAGTGTGGGTGCCGGAAAAGTGACATCCTGAGGGTTCTCCATGTTAGTGCTCCTGTAGGAAAGGTAGTTCGGGTTTTGTTCCCTGTTCTGCCAGTTAACATTGTCGACCTCCCTTTGATCTTCAGAACCAGCCGAAGCATCTTGAACTTGAGCCACTTCTCTGTTGTCCTCAACCTGATTCACACTCCACTGATTACCATGATTTGCTCGGATCAGGATATCCAACTTCTCAGCAATGTCATCGATCATCTGAATTTCCACACTGTTTACCTTCATAGTCCGATCATATTCCGGACAATGACTACCCGAACTTGCAGCTAGGTTGTCAATTAGAGTGAAGGCTTCGTCCCTAGTGTTGGTCATGAAATCCCTATTGCTGGCAGCATTCAGAGAGTTTTTGTACTCCCACTCGATTCTATTGTAGAAAGTGTTGAGAAACTGTTCATCCGAGTACCCATGGTGCGGATAATTAGAGCTAGTGGTCCCACATATGTCCTCGAAGTTCTCTATGTGATCCATACGATTCTCCCCTGGAAGTCCGTTGAAGACATACTACTTAACTAACCCAATGAGCTGAGGTTTGATCTCATAATCATTCCTTTCAATAGCAGGAGGTTGAATAGCCGAGTGATTTTGATAGTGAGTGTGCGGAGTGTCCATGTCATCTATCGCTCTGTGTTGAACAAGCTCCCGTACTCTCCTAATCTCAGCCAACTCTCTCTGCAACTGCTGTACCATTGTGGCCATGTCCTGCGGATCCTGTGCTTGATTTCCTAGAAGATTCATATTTCTGGCTCTTCGGTTTTCTCTTTCAACTCTCGCAAGCTCCTGATTATCTAAGTCGAATAGGTGTTCTGAACCTTGACTTCTTGTCATACACTTGGAAAAGAACAAAACAAACAAAAAGAAAAACGTAAGTAACGATATAGACTTGAAACAGTGAACAGAAAATAGAAAGGCAATTATTGGTTCCCCGGCAACAGCGCCAAAAACTTGAGATTGCCTTAACATTAGTGGTAATTCCAGTGTTTACTAATTACCGCTGTTTTGTGGATGGAGCATAGCATGCTTTAGATATTCTTTTTGGTCTAGGTTGGTTATGCTTTCCAGACTCTATAGAGGGTGTTTATCAAGGCACCATATCAGTCTGGAGGAGTCTATCGGGTTTCATACTAAAGTTGAAGCGGTGGGGGATGAAATATCCCCTTCATACCGAATTTGAAGTACTCCTTTGGGCAATGAAGTCCCTTCTGGCACTAGAGTTTCTTAGAAGTCCATCGTGTTACTGATTGTACGAAGATTCTGAAGATGGTGGCTACTCCTGAAGATTGGCGAATGTTCTCTCAATACTTGAAAAATTTTGACAAATTCAGAAAAATTTTCTTCTCTTTTTCACTTCACCAAATTCTCAAAATCCTCAAACTGAAAGGCGAATTTGCTAGGTAGAAGCATTAGAAATTGATCTTTTGTAAACAATATGTCCCCTTTTTCATTTGAAAGTTAATATAATTAATTTATTGAAAAGAATATATTTATGGAAAGGAAAATATGTAAAAGTTATAAGAAAATAATTTTGGTTTAGTGATTAAATATTTATATTGTATTTGAGTTCGAATTTAAAAATGTCGCATGATTTTGCGTGATATGATTTGGAGTATAAGTAATTTGATTATATGAGGAATGTGGTTATTCCAATTGTTAAAGAAAATCAATATAAAAGGTACGGAGAAGATACATGATACTAATATTATGGATCTTACTATCATATATCTCATACTCGTGGTAGACTTTAAATTGAAATGTTTTTCAATTATGGAATCACACCATCTGTTAGTTAAAGCACTTCATAAAAAAATCTGCAAGTACAACAAGTTTTTAGGTAAAAAGGGACAAAAAATATGCATGACATGTATTTCAAAAAAGAGAGACCGTAGAGATCTTTTAGTTTACTTTGTATTGCTCGAGATATATAACCAACCTCCTTCTAACTCATTGCTCTAGCTTGAGATGATCTTTATAAGTATCTATAGTATTCATTGTTGTTTGTGGATTAATCCCTCTAATATTATTTCGTCCGGTGCCACTATGAATATGCGGTGAGATAATTACTAGGAATTATGAGTTTCAATTCAAAACTAATTAGTTATTAGTAGACTGACCTATAAATCTTATATATTAATTGACAAATTTCTATTATTGAAATTTTCCCAATGTGAAATATTCTAACAGGTTTTTTTCATAATGTAGGTAGGATAATAGTGCAAAAAAATAAAATTGGAAACACCACAATTGGATGAATGATTTTGGGTGATCTATAAGAGCCACATAGGTGAAAACCGGTTATGTTAGAACACGTCAGTTAAACCAGCAACTTTTGGGCTTCCAACTTTTACAAAATCATGTTTTAAAACCCGATATTCTGTTCGAATAAGAAAGGAAAAACAACTCCAAGAGTCCGGAAGTATCTTATCTGGGATTTGCTAATAACACGAAGCAAAAATCACAGACTTCGCACTAAGTATACATGTAGCACATGCATCAACAATTCAGTAGAACAACCAACATAACCGTTCATCATCAATATATTTTCCGAAAATGAGATCAATTACAGAATTGATTATATATATGTTCGTTTTTACAAGCTTCCGAATATAAAATCCATCACACAAGATTTTTGACTTTCAGATAACATAAACGAACAAACAAATAAATCTTTTGACTTTTAGCTTCGCAACAACTAATTTAGAAGGCTAATCGTCCTATTTGCATGTAAGGCAAAAAAAGTCATCTTCTCCAAACCTTTCGATTCTGCTTTCTTAGCTTTGTAATGTAGTTCATGAGGATGATAATGATGATAAGGATGATGATGATGATGATAATGATGATGATGAACCTTTTCCTTTTGACCTCGAGTTCTTAGTCTCTTCTTTTTTCCTAAACAAACCTGAAAAGGTCTTAATCGAATCTTTGTTATGTCTTCCTCTTCCTTCTGATACACTTCTGAAAAGAAGAAAGTTTCTTAACCTCCATTTTCTTGAGGAAGATGACTTGCAGGACATGTAAGTAGGCGGAATCGAAGACAAGGACTCGTTCTTTTGCTCTTGTACTCTTTGTTCTCGAACTTGTTCTTCCCATGGATAAGCCGAGACCCGAAAAGGAGAAAGTGATCGAGCGACTCTACCATTCGAATTTTGACGTCTTCCTCTTCCTCTTTCTTCTCCTTCTCCTTTTCTAGCTTTTTCCATTGCAACCTCGAAAGGATCCACCTCTACTGGTTTATTTCTTGGGGAAAAAACTTTGCGAATATGAGCAATAGCTGATCTTGGAGACTTTGGACACACAATCTGAGGCTGATGATTAAGATCATCCAATTTTAAATATGGAGTGTTGTGCATAATAGCTCGATAAACCCAATTTTAAATATGGAGTGTTAAGAGAAAGAGTAAGAGTGCACGAAGAGAATTGGGGACACGGATTTATAGAGTTCCCCGTCGATTAAAACACCGACGGGTACATCTCTCTTCGGATTATCTTCCGGAATCCACTAACGCACCTTAACTTGTGTGTTTGATTCAGAGCATAGCTCTGTTACATGAATCGAGTCTCTATCTCTCTCCCACTCTCCTGTAACTCTCTCGAAAACTCTCTCTCTCTCTCTTAAAAAGGAAGAAGACGACTAGATGGGCCACATTTCGGCCCAACTAGAAACGAGCTTACAAAAAACTAAGCCGATGCTGATTCTATGATCCATTAGCAAATCAATTGCTAATGGGCTTAATGGCTCGGCCCATACTCAGAAAATGAAACGACAAACCTGACAAAACTCCACCTTGTCGGCTCATTTCTCTCATTTCACTCACGAGCTGACCCTAGTCGCTGTGAACTTTTCTCTCGAGTGTTCTACATCTTCTTCACGTCTCTTCCTCTTATTCTCACCTATTCCTCTTCCACTTCCTCCGTGGAAAGAGTTTTGATGTCTTACCTGTTCTTGGGTATAGATTTCTTTATATTCGAAGCATCAGTCGTTCGGCCATCATCTTTCTCCGATGACGGTTTGACTTTCCCGGTAAGATCATTAGTCTTCTGTGTTTTCCTTAAGTTTTCTGGTACATGCATGAGAAGATCTTATCATTTAACTGATAGATCTAAAGAGCGATTCAACTTTCTTTAACTAACCCCCTTTTTTTTTCTTTCTTTTCCTATGAACACGATGAGGTGACCTTCGGCGGATCTTAGCTCAAGCTTCAGGAAACCGGTAAGAAAAGAAAACACTTGACTCCTCCTACATATTTCAGATTTACGGAGATACCTAGGGTTTTCCTTTCTTTTCCGCCTTTGCTTTCTTAGATCTAACCTTCCTCTTTTTGTTTTTGATGCAGCTGTTGACCAAAAACCATCATGACCTTTCTTCTGTCTTTGCATGTAAGTCTGTGACCTTTCATGTTCTTCAACCCTTTTTATTTTATTTTATTTGATCTGTTACTAACTCATCGTCTATTTCTTTCTGTTGACCGTGTGTAGATAACAACAGATCTAGGTATTCCGACATCGAATCTGAATGTCGGAATACTCGTACAAAGACTTTTAGGTCTCCACCATTCTCAAAGACTGCATGCAGCCTTTGAACTTCTCAGCAGGTATGACTTTCGTGAACATATCTGCTGGGTTTATTGATGTGTGGATCTTGATGACTTTGACCTGTTTTGCTTCTGTCACTTCTCTGATGTAGTTATACTTGATTTGAATATGCTTCGTTCTTTCACTGCACATTCTGTTCTTTGATAGATAGATAGCACTTTGAGAATCACAGTATAAATCTACTGTTCCTGTACATAGCTTCATTTCTTCGCATATTCCTTGTATCCATACTACTTCTCTGCTAGCCTCTGATAGGGCTATGTACTCTGATTCAGTTGTAGATAGAGCTACTACTCTCTGTAATCTAGATCTTCAACTTATTGTATTGTTGCCCAATGTAAACACATAACCTGAAATAGATCTTCGTTTGTCTAAGTCTGAAGCAAAATCTGCATCACAATAGCCTTTAATTCTGAAATCGGAATCTTTCTTGAATGTTAGGCTTATCTTAGATGCTTCAGTTGGATAACGCATTATCCATTTAACAGCTAACCAGTGTGTTTTTCCTGGTTTTGACATGTAACGACTGACAACACCAATGGAGTAAGCAAGGTCTGGACGTGATCCAACCATTGCGTACATTAGGCTTCCGACTGCACTTGTATAAGGTATGTCCTTCATTCCTTTAGTCTCTGCATCTTCTTTGTCTGATGTGTTGCTTTTTAATTTGAACTGGGCTCATATTGGAGTAGACACTGATCTGCTGTCACTCATGTTGAACGTATTTAGAATTTGTCTGATATACAGTTCTTGTGATAGTTGTAGTGTATTCTGTTGTTTGTCTCTGTATATGTCCATGCCTAGAATTCATCTTGCTGGTCCTAGGCCTTTCATCTCAAATTGTTTACTAAGCAGCTTCTTGAGATTGACAATTTGTTGTTTATGAGTTGATGCAATGAGCATATCATCTACATATAGGAGTAGATATATCATAGTGTCAACTGTCTTTCCCTTGTAGTAAACGCATGGATCATATTCACTCTTTTGGAATTGTTGGTTCTTCATGAATTCATTGAACTTTGCATTCCATTCTCTTGGTGATTGCTTTAAACCGTACAATGATTTCTTAAGTAGACACACCTTTCTTTCTTGTCCTTTAACTTCGTAGCCTTCTGGTTGATTCATGTAGATTTCTTTCTGTAATGTTCCGTGTAAAAAGGCTGTTTTCACATCCATTTGCTCTAGTTCCATGTTCCAATTAGAGACTGTAGCTAGTAGAATTCTAATTGAAACGTGTTTAACTACTGGAGCAAAAATGTCATTATAATCTACTCCTTCAATCTGAGAATAACCCTTAGCAACCAATCTGCTTTTAAATCTTGGCTTTTCTATTCCTGGTATGCCTAGCTTTAACTTGAATAACCATCTACATCCGATTACTCTTTTATTCTGTGGTTTGTCTACTAAGATCCATGTGTTATTTCTGATGAGGGAATCCATTTCCTCATCAGCTGCTTCTCTCCATCTTTCTTTGTCTTTGCTATGAATAGCTTCTGCGTAGGTCTTAGGTTCCTCTAGTTCTATTTCCTCAGAACTTGATAATGCAAATGCAACTAGATCTGCTTCTTCGTATCTAGATGGAGGTCTTATATTCCTTCTTTTCCTATCCCTAGCCAATAGGTAGTCTTCCAGGTTGGTCTCTTCATTTTCAGAGTGTTCAGAGTCTACATGACTCTCATCTTCACCGATGCCCTCTGGGACATACTCTGAAATTGCTCCACCTGACCCAGTCATACTCTTTAGTTGATCTTTATCACCCAGTATCTCTTCTAGATCTACTTTGAAAGTTACCCTTCTCTCGGATTTTCTTTCTCTGGTTTTGTTATCGGCTTTAGGTTCTGGTTCTTCTGAAATGGTGTCTCTGTATAGTTCATCTTCATTGAATACTACATCTCTGCTGATTACTAGTTTTTCTTCTTCGATTAACCAGACCCTGTATCCCTTAGTTTCTATTCCATAACCAACAAATATTCCCTTTATAGCTCTAGGACTTAGCTTGTCTTGAGTGCTGTGAACATAAGCTATACATTCGAAACTCCTTAGGTGTTTGTACTCGAGTTTATATTTTGACCATAGTTCTTCTGGTACATCAAAGTTGATTGATGCTGCTGGTGATCTGTTTATGATATAAACCGCTGTGTTTGCTCCCTCTGCCCAAAATTCTCCACTTAGACAAGATTCTGATAGCATACATCTCACCTTTTCCATTATAGTTCTGTTCATTCTTTCTGAAACTCCATTTTGATGTGGTGTATAAGCACAGGTCCTATGCCTTTTAATACCAGCTTCCTTGCATAAGTCATCAAACTGTTTGTTGCAATATTCTAGTCCATTGTCATTCCTTAGGCATTTTACCCTCTTCCCAGTTTGATTTTCGACTAGAATTTTCCAATCTTTGAAAGCTTGAAATGCATCACTCTTTTTCTTTAGGAATTGAATCCAGACTTTCTTTGAGTAATAATCTATGAAACTGATAAAGTATTGACAACCTGATATGCTAGGTGTTGTGTTCTGTGATCCCCATAAATCCGAATGGATGTACTCTAAAGTACATTTCGAGGTATGTTTTCCCTTATGAAAACTAAGTCTATGAGTCTTTCCCAACGCGCATGTTTCACAAAACCCCATAGCTTTCACATCTTCTTTCTTTAGGTAGCCTTTCCTGACTAGTGTCTCCATTGATCGTTTTCCCATATGTGCTAGTCTATGATGCCACCTAGTAGTTGTGTGAATAGTTGCCTTGGCCATATTAACTTCTGTACTTAGTACTCTTCCATCTAAGAAGTATAGGCCATTATGGTATTTTCCTGACAGAAATTTATCGCCATTCTCTTTGTAGAACTGAATGTTGAAGTCCTTCCCTTGATAGTAACATCCTAGTTCTTCTAGCTGACCATATGATATCAAATTTCTGCTCCTTTCCGGTACATATCGAACACCATTTAAGGTAACTAAGTTACATTCTTTGTTCTCAATCACAATATTTCCAATTCCTTTGACTGAGCAGTAAGAATTGTTTCCCATGTAGACCTTGTTTCCTTCGAATTCTACTAGGTCTGTGATTAGATCCTTTCTAGGTGTTATGTGAAAGGTACAACCTGAGTCCATTACCCATTCCTCAGTTGTTGCAATTAGGCTTGCAGTGTAGGCTAAACCCTTTGAATCTTTAGATGCACAATTAGCTGATTCCTTTCCTTTTCCATTCTTCTTTTGTGGACAATCACGTTTCCAATGATTTTCATCTCCACATATCCAACAAGCCCTGATTTCTTCATTGCTCTGTTTTGGTCTTGACTTAGATCTACCTTTACTTTTTGATCTGTCTCTGTTCTTTCCCGTACTCTTTACATTTCTTTTGTCTGTTATGCCTCTGCCTTCAACAGTCAACCCTTCTGAATGTGTTTTCTTCCTTAATAACCCCTTTTGTCTTAGGTTAGACTCCATTCCATAAGCTCCAGTTATTACATCATCCATAGTTAGAGTGTCCTTAGCATTGCCGAATTGTAATATGTGAGTAAGAGGGTCATATTGAGGTGGTAGACTGTTTAACAATGCAATGGCTTGATCCTCGTCTTGAATGGTAACCTTTAGACTTTCTAAGTCTCCTATCAGCTTTAGAAACACATCAAGATTCTCTTCAATTGATTTGTCCTCGTCCATTCTATATAGAGAGAATTGCCTCTTTAGATAAACTCTGTTTGCTTTACTCTTTGTTTGGTAATCTCATTCTAGAAACGAGCTTACAAAAAACTGGGCCGATGCTGATTGTATGATCCATTAGCAAATCGATTGCTAATGGGCTTAATGGCTCGGCCCATACTCAGAAAATGAAACGACAAACCTGACATGGAGGAGGCTTCATCCATTAAATAATTCTTCAGAAAAAACCGACGTCGTTGCAAGCTTCTCACCAATCTCAAAGGCAAAATCGTCCAAAGTATCTTCGGCTTCATCGTTAACGATCTTCCTTGGAGTTTCCAGAGTTTCTCCCTAATCAAAAGGAACCGTAAGACGATCAGAGTAGTTTCTTGTATCATTGAACTCCCTGTAAAACTCTCTGATTCTTCGAGGACTTGTTGGTGAGCTTAAGATGCCACGAGAGAATTGTCTTGGTGAAGATGGAGCAGTCAAGCTCATTACTTCCATCTTTTCTCTTTTGAAGTGTCCAATGTGCTCGGAGATGGTTTCAAGATAAATGAAATGGAAGAGAACTAAAAAGGATCAAAGAATGAAGGCGAGAGGAAAGAGAGAGCTGTAGACCGTTTTAGTTAAACATAAAATGCAACTTTTGTAAGTATATGAAGTAATTACGAAAGTAAGACCGAATTTTATTTGCTTCTACGTAATGTCTAATAGTTTTAGGGGTGATTTACAAAATAACCATATTTCAAACTATAATTTGTAAACTAACTATGTTACAGTAAAATAACTATACTCAACAAATATTTTATATTTAATACAAAACTACTCTTTATTTTAATTTTTTTAAAAGAAAATTTGAAATGCCAAAAATGAAGGAATAAACTGTTCTTGTAAACTTTAAAGGTGTAAATGTGCGTGGAATTCTCTCATTGGACACATGTTGAATCTGTCATCCACGATAAAAATCAAAGTTTATCTTTTATGTTGTGATTCGTGGGCTTCGTGTTATGGGCTTCTCTAGTGTGTTTCATTATGTAATGACATTTGGCCACATACTCATGTGTAATACTTTAATCAGTAAAATATATTAGACGGCAAAAAAAAACGGTCAATGTCCGTTTCTTTCTTAACTCAAAGCTCTATAACTTTCCAACCATTTTTTTACCGACAAAATGGAAGACAACTTCTTCTTTCTGCATGCAATCGGATTCTACTAAATCGGTAATTTTTTTAATCTTGATTTTGGTTATTTCCATTTAGGATAATAGTATATTATATACATACCAAAATTTTGGCAATGTGTCTGGTAGAGTTTCACTATTCTGATTACTGGATAATTGTATCATTCAATGTAAACATATGATGCATTAAAATTGTACCAATTTTGCCCAACATTGTTAATATATGACTAATTTTCTTTCAATCTATTGATATTCATAACAACCCATAATCGGAGAATTCTGATTTGAAATCACTATTACGCTTTAATTCGATAGATATTTAATACTACTATATAGATTGTATACCTACTTCATTGAACATTATTATGGATTTCATAATTTGATTGTAGTATATTAAGGCAATTCAAACCTAGAGTTTTTTAGACTCGTCGATTTTGCAAATAATCATTGAATGGCAACATTTCCTAAATGTAGTAATTCCATTTTGATATAATGTTTACACTCGTTTGATCATTTTGGCTTATTTGTGTGTATTTTGTTTGGGTATATTTATAAGATTTTCAAGTTAGGGATTTCAAATTTCAAAATTTAGTGAATCTTGTAGTTCTAATTGTTTGAAGGGGTGGTTACAAAGTCATGTTATATGATGTAATAACATAGTGTAAATTTGTTACATTTGTTAGATGTTAACTACTAACTCAAAGTACAGACAAATGCATAGATAGAACAATACATATTTCCACTCTTTTGGAATAGTTTTATATGAATGATAAACGAGTATTCTTAAATTCATGTTGAATTGTATAGTATATCCACTAATGTAGTATTCTTATATTAATGGCATATCTGCAGAACGTGTATTTGAACATTAGAAGACATTGAGCTGCCTGATAGGATGTTCCTTATTAGGTGTGAACCCTTAGGGAAACACATTATTCATAACTACTTGAACCTCCGCTATATTGAAACCATAAAGGTGGCGTTGGAGGAAGACGATTTAATTAGGTTGATGAATTCACAGTTCAACCTTCTTATGAGAATGGGTAATCATACATTCTCAGTTAAGTTTCTTCACTACATCAGGTCAATGCAGCTAGTGACAGAGAAGAAGTACTATTTTTGGTGGTCTTTTGCTGGAAACCCAATTAGATACACCATTCAAGACTTTGCAATGCGAGAAGACCACAATCTACAAATAAAGGCAAAACGATTATGCAAAGGGTAAAGCGAAGGTCAACACTACTGGGGATGACATCTGGAAATCTTTTTTTTTTTAAATGAGTTAAAAGAGACTGCCAAGGATGTTATGCGACTTCTAATGACAGGGAAAACGTATATGGATCCAAAACTCTTTTGAGACTAGCTCTCATTGCTCTAGTGGATGCAGTCATATGCCTAACATCCAATGCAACAAGTATACATATGGAGCGTGTTGCTATGTTAGCTAGCATTGATGCATACTTAACATTCCCTTGGGGTCAAGAATCATTCTTGCTGGCGGTTAGGAGTACCAAACATAAAGATGCAGCAAACTATGCACAAAAAGATGCGCTATACAAGGGGTTTCTTATGCATTTAGTCACTCTCTGTTGTTTTCCTCAAATTCTAGGATCCGAAGAAATCCAAGAATTACCAACGCATGAGAGGATTGAAGCTATATTGCAGCGCAACCTAGTGATAAATATTACTAAAGCTAGGGCACTTGATATATATGGCAAGGTATGTACTTCTATATTATGTAATAGTAGTTGTATATAGGTAGTCTCATGTAGACATACTATCCAATGTTACAATCACACATCAATATATGTTATATTTCTCATTAATAATTGTTGTTGTGTATATGAAGGTGGAAGTGACAACATTTGTCTGTCAGGAAAATTCATATATTGGAAATACTATACTGTTTTTAGATGAAGAAGATGATCCCGAGGTCAATGTATTGTTAGACTTAATCGACCAAGATCATGATTTTGATCGTAATAGTTAAGATGGTGGAGTGAAAGCTGGATATTTGGAAGTGAACAAATAATAAATCAAAATCAGGCTAGTCTAATGATGACCAAGTTGTTGAGTATATTAGTGGAAGCTCTATCAATGTAGGAGAGCTACATTTAAGATGAATGATCAGATGTTGGAGGCAGTTTTACTAAGCCTCGGGCCGGTCAGTTGAATGTTGTAGAAGTTGAGATGATAGCCAGGGGTGTGATGAAAAAATACATCTCTACAATGGAACCACATATCGAAAAGTGCTTCAAGAGACTACATGATGAAATAGAGCGCACAAAGTTGAAAGAGATACAACCGAACAATAAGGATGTATCAAAGAAGAAAGCAACAGTTGTTCTTTTGGCTAGTGATATACCTATTTTATACCGACTTATAGCTTACTTATTTATATGTTTTCTTTAGTCCTTGTCGTGTTCTTTGAGTCTTTTCATGTACAAAACGCAAGGATACTTTGGATCCCACATGCTGAGAAAGTGTGGAGCTTAACTTTGGATTTTTCCACTTCGAGTTGAACGATCGATCGAGCAACACCAAGATCGATTGATCGTCACTTTAGATAGGGAAACTTGCGCTCGATCCGATGACCGGCTTCTCACGCCTGACACGATCGACCCCGACTCATCTATGTTATGCGCACGATCCATTGCACGACCTAGCACTCAAAGATCGATCGAGCCATTTAAGGAGAAGTTGTGCACGATCCTTTGCAAGATACCAAAGTTTCACGATCGAATGAAGAATGGTTGATCGATCGATCCACGACTCTGTGAAGCAAAAAGGAAATTTCCTTATTTTGTGCCAGTTGGTTTTATTCTATATATTAGGTTAAGAAAACACGTTTTTAGATGAACTTTTACAGAGAGAAAAAGCAGGAGACTATTATTGTAACCTAGAGGAGAAGATTAAGATCTCTACATCCTTAGAGAAAATCCATGAATCTCTATTGCATATATTTTGATTTTTGAATGAATTTTCTTACAACTGCTTGCTTGTTCTATTTCCATGTCTGAGTAATTCATAGTCAGGTTTAGGGTATTCTAAGGATATTAAAGGGATCAAGGATGAGGAACAAATAGGTCTCAATTATGGAATCTCAACCTAGAAACATGGTTAATGCTTAGGTTAGAGTAGCTAACTAATCTATGATCTCAGGTAAGCAACACCTTCACTACTAACGAGAGTTGATGCTAGGTTGGGTTGTGGACACTTAGGAACCGTCAATACTGCATGGTTAGATTCCCAGAACCAATGAGAGTTAGGATCTCTAGGATTTAGGCATAGTGATTATCGCTGCTAGAGTAGGTTAGTCAACTTTTATTTCTTAGTCAAGAACAGAACTGATCTTGCCTGAATAAATTCCTCATCCTACCCTTGATTTTCTTGTGAATCCCCTAAACTTTATGCCTTAGATATTGTTTACATTAATTTCCTAGTTACACTCGGTTACACTCAAAATATCTACTATCTTAGCTCTAGTTAAATAATTAAATCGTTAGTGTGGCCTTTGGTCTTCGTGGATTCGATCCCTAAATACTATTAGGTTTGCTGTGCACTTGCAGTATGTGATAACAAGGTTTTTACGGTTATCAAGTAACCTACTATTATGTAATCAATTGGAATACAGTATGGTGTCAATCCACTGGGTGAGTAATTAGCAATCGGGATGCAATCTACTTATCCTAGTCTAAGCCAAATTTGATTTTAGTGAGCAGAAATCTAATCTAGGTGCGAATGAAATGCTTAAAACAAAGTGCAAAACCAGAACGTAAAAACAGAGCAAAAACAGAGCAGTAGTAAAACAGTGTAAAGTGCAAAACAGAGTAATTGTAAAACAGAGTTTTAATCTAAAAACAGAATATTAAAGTTCACGAAAATTCAATGGAGAAAAGGGGGTTCTCGAGGCTAAGGATCAATGATTAGGGTATTCCTAGGGGTTCCAGACTTGTCTATCAACCTATGTTAACTATGGACCTTACAAAGCCTAATAACACCCTAAACAATCAATCTCTTGAGCCAGGCGATGCTATATTAAAGAGATCTAAAACCTTAATTAAACATAAACAAATCTGGAAATCCCTAAGTTTTCCCCTAATCTCACCCTCTCCTCAAGAACCCTAATTTAACTTACTCAGAACTCATGAAGTAAAGCATAAATTCAGAATCGAAAATCAATTGCATAAACTTAAAGAAGAGAATTCGATATTGCTTTTTAGATGATCGAAAATTGCTGGAAAATATGATATATTAAATGTGGAAATTCTACTACAATTTATAGATCAACAAAGATCTTAAGTCTTAAAGAAAAAAGGAAAATTACTTAGAAACTAAAAAAGGAAAATTGCTTAAAGAGAAGAAAAAAAAATTTCCTAGAAAGAGAAATGGAAATTTTCTTGAAAAGAAAAAAATGGAAAAAGATTAAAACATTATTGGGCTTGCATAAGTGGGTATTAATGGGCCCTTTTCACAAAGAAGCCCAAGAAGTCAACTCTGGCGAAAAAGTCAACATTCTGGTGTGAAGAACCACTCGACCAAGTGATGGTCGAGTGTCATGCTCGAGTGTCAAGCTCGAGTGCCAAATCTTCTAGATCACATCCTGAACTTCAACTTTAGGCCAGCCGATTCCTCATTGGTCTTCTTGTAATCCGAAATACTCCATGATAAGCTCCAAAAAGTGCCTAAAAATACTTTTTATGCAATGTATGCAATGCCCAACACTAAGTATGCAAATTATGCCTAAAAGAACCTAAAAAAATGATAATCATGCAAGTATGAATGCAAAACATGCTAAATAAGGCCCCTAAAATGTGGTAAAATGCAGACACATCAGTATGATATAGGGTTAAAACTTGTAGTATCAGCTGGCAAGCCAAAATCAAGGAAAACTTCATCCACTTTGAAAGACCCCGCCCCTAAAAAAACAAAGCTCTTTTAAAACAACTGTCATGTTTATATTCAGTATTAGTAAATCCTTGCATATAGTAGTGATACTTATATATATTTGCTTGTAGAACATCCTACTTTATCGAGTAGGTGAGTAAGTCCTCGCCTTGCTTGTCGGACTTCTCCTATTAGTTCTAAGGAGCATGCAGATGACATTATCAAAAAGGTTTGTTCCTCCATTTTTGAAAGCGACAAGGAAGCAGAGATAAACTCTGAGGAGGTATGTTACTAGTATATATAGATATAGTAATGTTACATATACATCACTGTTAATTGTCTATATTTGTAGTAATGGTACACTATGTAGTATGCTATGGATGGTGGGTCTATACATAACGATGAAACTTGTACTCCATCTGACATGAACCATGACATTGTTTCACCCATTTCCCTTTAAGAGGTATGGTTACAGTATGGTAGTATATGAGAATATAATTGCCAATATGGTTTGATTTCTGTTTTTAATGTGTTCATAATAAAATATAGAACTTCTATATATAAAACATGGTAAAGGATGGAGGACACGATACTAGAACAAAATGTGTCAAGTGAGAGGACTACTGATGACCTCGTAATAGCAAAGGTACTCGTGTTTGAACATTTTTTAAACATATATAGTACTTGAAATTATTGATTACAAACATCTTCTTATGAACCTAATAAATAATAAAGAAGAGCCTAGAACAATCGATGATGCACCTTCTCCAAACCCGGATGCAATTTCTAAACTTGGATGCACCTCCTCTTAACTCTGATGCAACAGGTCCATATACTCTATATCTTGATGCACATATTCCAGACGTTGATGCAACTCTTCCAACCCATAATGCACCTGCTCCACATACTTCCACTGCTCCACATACTTCCGCTAAAAAATCTGAGGAGGATGATGAATAAGCTAAGGTACAAACGACTCGTCAATATAATATGCATGTATGTAAAACATAATTTCATATAGTAATCCTATTTTTTATACATAGGAATACTCCTTAATAGATGCACATGAGAAGATCATCCATAGTGGGGAGTCAGTGGCAACAATAAGGTAATATACTTTGAGTGTTTATATGTATGCTATGACCAAAACTTAGTACGTTAGCTGCATATTTGAAGTTAATTAATATATATGATGACATTTTAATTGACACAAACACTACATCATCCTCAGATAATGATCAGAGTGGACCCAAATGGTATGAACGAGTACTGCAATATGTGTATTCATTAGTAGTAGTCATTTAATTTATTTAATTATTTTTACATCTAAAATATTGCTGGGAATTGTTCTGCGCCGACCTCTTGTAAGACCATCTGCCATGAATACTACATACACATTGCATGTTGATTAAGTTGAGGTTCGTACCAGTAACTATCAAAGTGTAATTATACTCTATAATAGAAATTATATTTAGTTATACTTTTACCGTCTTACTGATATCAATATGAATCTTTAGACCAACAGTCAGATAATTTCAGGTGAATATCAGTTAGAACAGTCTACAAAAGCCACAAACAGTAATGAAACTTAGGTTTTTTCCAATTCCAATGTGTTGTAATTTTATCAATCTTTATTATATTTGCATATAGTAGTATAGTTACATTCTAGGCTATAGCTAGTTTCAAAGCAGATTGTATGGCAAAGACTGCTAAAGTTGGTAAGCTACATCATATAGAACCACCAATCTTCTCATTTGGTTTAATATAGCCTACACAAACATAAGTTCTAAACATATAGTATTACAACATAATAGGTGAATTGGTCTTGCTAGCAATATTATGTCCTTTAATTATATTTATACGATTTATGATAATCCAGGCTTCTGAAGGTATTAAGTCAACATAGCCGATTCAAACTAAAATAGCTCATGATGTAAACCTAGCATCTCCTGTGACATATTTCTGAATGTACTATTAAACTAGTTAAGAGGTCAAGCACAAGATCGAGGAATAGCCCCAATAAATTTAAACCATCAAAGGATGCTGATAAGGAAAATGCTTAACGTGGTGGCAAGGGAAGTACACTACAATTCAAGAAACTATGCGGAAAGTGTTATGTTGGAATGAACCCCCTTATACATGTGTTCGACCCTTTTTCTGACCCCAATGAAGACCAAACAAAAGTATTCATTTATTTACTCAAAACATAGAGGTTATGAGATATAGAAGTATATATATATCTAGGAATAAAATATATATATATATATATATATAAATACTATATGACAGATTACTTTGAATTCCCTCTTAGTTTGTGCAGTATTTTGTCTCTTGATGGAGTTCAAGTGCCTAGTACATGCTTCCTCGAAATTATGGAGGACCATTTTCTGATGGACGAGTTGGTGAGTGTACATTTGCTACCAATTTTGAGTTATAGTATAGTTATATAGAATTTCTACATCATATAGGCATCCAATGCCATGATCAAGTATGTGCAACGTTGGCATGATCAATTGGAAATATGTCGATTTGACATCATGTCATCGAAATTCCTGTCATAACTTATTCAACAACAACCTAAATTCAACCAAGATAAGAAGAGTGAGACTTTCATGCTCTCTTCAACATCAAGATTTCCACTTATCCCCCGGTCAAAATTGTCTGTAGACATGGATATCATATATACCCCACTTCTAGTCGAGAACCAACATTGAGTGGGTATGGTAATTGATTTGAAAGATTGGGTTATCACTATTATTGATTGAAACATGGCATTGCTTAATAACAAGAAAATAGCCAAAGCGATGAAGCCTATTGCATCAATGGTTCCGTACATGGTAAAAAAAATTGCTACAACTGATATCATGAAATTTTTGCCGATATCAGCATTCGAGTATTCCAGGTTGGATATCAAGTTAATCAACATCCCTCCAGGTACATTTATACAACGAATAAAACTTCTATTTTTGTAGTACCACTATTTACTTCATACAATAATGTGTCGGTAAATCAGGTTATATTGGAATATGAGTTATAATCCTTATGGAGAAGTATTCATAGGGAAGTATCAAGGATCAAAATTTGGAATACGCTACACGGAACTATACTCTCCAGACCTTTGTTGTATTTCACCGATCCATGTTTTTTGAACTAGACTTTACTTATGTGTGTTTTATTATTGTTAGTTATTATAACAACTTGCTACCGTGTCATGAAGTAGTATAATTTGTTACTTAAATTTCGAACAATATTTGTTTGTTTGGTTTGTTATCTATTGTGTCTATACAATGCATATAGTATGTCTATTGATTTGGTAGTGATATGATATGTACTTAAATGTATAAGTTTAGTAGATATAATAAGATCATTAGTATATCTTACTTGAACTAGAGATATAACACGAAATTACGATTACCAAGAGTTCTTCATAAATAAGTGTCATCCAAAAGGCAGCAATGTTATGTCAATACTTACTGTTTACTTAATTAGTGTTCCTATTCCAAAAGTGAGTCTCTTCAAGCCTCAAATGGTATGTCGAGTCCATAGTTAGAGTATCTTTTTTCAAGATGATTTTCTTATGTCCCAGTCCCTAACGACAACCACATCTTCTATTCCTCTTATACATTCATGATCATTATTCACAATGTATGCACACTCATATAGTACTACTACACATATAGAATTTTCATTCATGTAGGTAATTTATATTTGTGGTCCACTTACTTTTGGTGCAGCAGTTGGTACGGTTGATTTTTCTTTTGGCCTTCTTCGTCCACGCCTTACATTTGGAGGGTGGAGTGTGAACTCGTCTTGATGATTTTGAGGTATTTTTATATTCCCACCAACATAAGGAATAAGATATATCTTCCCACCATATAATGAAGCCCATGCATGCAGTAGGTATCCTACACGTGCTAGAGATGGTATATGCAAATCGAGTTGGGAAGGTGCAACAATTGCATGGGAACAAGGAATTCCTAATTATTGAAACTGCTCACAAGAACAAGTACTTTCCCCAAGATCACCATAGAAGTCTTCTCCAACTTCTGTTTGGACATTGAATTATATAACACCATTTCCGGTTACTACAAAATAGGATGCATCATCCGTGTTGGCGTCAACTCTAATTTTAACACTAGGGGTTGGGAAATTGGCATCCATAAGACTTACGGCATACCGCACTGCAAAACAATTCATTACATTTGATTCAATGTATTCTATCATACATATGATGGGATATTCACGAGCCTCTTTTATCATAGCATCCAAAGATTCAGCTATGTTTATTTCCAAAATATTGAATCGGATACCCTTGCAATAGCTCCTCACCCAATTTAAAATTTTTGCATTCAGTATGTATTATTTTTAACTATATATAAAAAATACGGTCAATATTCTTGTATCAACTAATCTATGTCTAGTAGATAAGTAGCACATCCAGGGCGTATTTCATTAATTTCAAGGAATATTTTCTTAAATTCCTTAATTGTACACACCCTTCTGCTTTTGACATCAATGCTCCAAGGATCTTGTTTTTAAAATTTACATACTATGTTTCGTTCCAGGCTAACACTGTAGGCAACATGAGTGGCAAAATGAAACACATATGAATACAAACTTCCCATATTGGCTTTTTGTAGTTAAAAATGGTAGTTGAGTAGTAAAGCATAGCTTCCTAAAACTGATCCCAAAGCTCTCTCCATCGCAAGCTCTCTTGCTCTCATACCTTCCAATGCGATATATTAACATGATACTCATCCAACATATACTTGCCGATCACACAACCATCTAGTAAATTATGTATACAAAAATATATGGACTTCATAATCTCACAAATAACTTTTGTTGTAGAATATTTATGGAAATTCTTATGATCTTCAGGTGAACAAATATGAGTTAATGTAGCTTGGCAGATTTGGAATGTATATATTTTGTCTATGGATGTCACATAAATCCGCCATGGACATGATGGAGAAATACATAGTAATGTTAAAGATTTAGGATTAGATCTATCACAACCGGGATTGAACTGACAATTGATTGCATACTTAGCCATTTTGATAAAGCAAGATATTTTTAACCACAAGATTCGACCTACAAATAACTTATCGCCTTTATAGTTTGACGTCAAACAAAGCAACATCGACATATGCGAAAAGGGACAAGCAATTACGAAATGTAGCATAAGTATATATATAATTACTATATATGTGGCATTACTATTATAACATACCTTCTACATCGACGGTGTCAAAAAAAAGAGGGGCATCTCTCCAATACAGTGTTGGATCATTGTTGTTATCATTAATGAAATCATTCAAAGCCTTCATATTTCTCTTTTTATAAATAGCATTTGTGCTTTGTCTAACATGTTCACTATCATAGATTCTGTTTAAATCTTCGATTCTCGAATATGCGAATAACATGTTGGTTTTTGATGATTGGGATTTGATAGATTCGGACAACATATGTTTATTGCTTGTTTGTATATGATACCCTTCGTTGTTGCTTTCCATATCCAGCAGAACAACTCTTGGAGAGTTTTGAGTATCGCCATAAAATGCCAAATCCTAAAACGTATTAGTATTATCTGGAATAGTACTTCTACATAACGGGTTAACTTCACTATAATGTGTAGTGTTTCCATCTTAAATGCCAAACAATAATTTAGTGTAAGTTCCACACATCACATCCAAATCACTTCCAGATCATATCCGTACCCATCGCCAACAATGAGACTTAGACTTGTTTCTGAAAGGTGGAACTACTATTACCGGATATACCATTGCATCGTCTGTATCATTTGCATATAAAAATGTATCAAGAGTATCCGGTATAGTAATTTCACACAATGTATTATCTCTACTATTGTGGTTGCATAAAAAATGGCCAACAATGAGTCAGTGTAATTGCCAAAACTGGCATCCAAATCATCGCCTACACCATATCTGGCCTCAACATTGATTATAGTATGTAGACCTGTTTGGTCATGTGGAATTACTATTTCTTCTTTGTCTCTTCTTGGCAATATGCGGGGTTTCATAACACCAATAGTTACGTAGAGAGATATTTGTTTCACCTCTCTATATAATATGATAAAAAATCAAGGTCTTTATCATCATTGATAAACTCAGGTTTTCCTGATTCTCTTTCATCAAAGATCATCCAACCTGGCCATTGATGAGTAAGTTCAAGTTGTAATTCTTCAGTATGGTTGCCCAAGGCTGTTACTACCTTCCTCATCAATTCATATACTCTTATTCTAGTGAAAATTTGAACGTACAAACTTTCATATTCCCAAAATTTCTCGTTGAAATACTAACCACTTCATGTCGTTTTATCCAAGATCCTACCACCACCCTTACATTACCAGGATATGCATGTAGTATTAGAAAACTTGTAACATTTAGTTTATTTAGTACACTATATATGTAACGATTTAATAATAGACTTAAAATATGATAATACAAGTCTACACAACATATTTCCAAACATCGTAAACATCACCAGAAATGATTTTGAATCTAAGCTGTTTTGACTTAAAATTTCTTTGTATTCGACATTCTATTTGTCCTTACGAAGTTTATGCAAGAGTATGAAAAAAAAATTGTTCAACATATTTTAAAATTTTCAATAATATTAACAAAATATTGATATATGTGTAATATTATTATATATGTACTCAATGTTCGTAGTATCAAATATTGTTATAATAATACCCATCACTAAGCCAACTCCAATGGTTATTTACTTGGATCCACACCAATACATGAAGTAGAAACATTGTTATATTGGATTCTTCCATAATGCTTTGTTATATCCTAAATCAAAAGCATCGGTGCACCTTCTCTTGGTCCTCTTACCCTACCACCGAAAAGTAAGTAATTATGTAACTATCAGGACTACATACATAGTACTGTTATATATACTGCTATATATATATATGTATAATTACTATATTCTGCATTATCTTGTATAATCCCATGGACTGAATTCTTAGCTTTTTTGGCTGTCCAGGTGGATGCCTTACAGCTGGAGGAAGAATATCTGAGACGCCGCTGTTGTTGTATAGTTGTAGTAGCTCTGCATATTCGGGTTATTCGGATCGGGTCGGGTCGGATAGAATGGCTTTCAGGTATCTACGGATTTATAAAATCAACCCGAAAATAACCAAATCACTATTCGGATCGGGTCGGAATTTGGGTATTTCGTGTACAGAAATTGTGTTCCGACCCAACCCAAATTAGAAGGCAAAAACCTGTAAAATACCATTTGGTTGCCCTGCAAATTCGGGTTACTCGGGTCGGTTCGGGTAAAACGGTTATCGGGTATTTACAAAATTTGTAAAACAGACCCAAATTTATTAAAAAGACCCGAAAACACCATTTGGCCAATGTAAAAGACCACAAATTGATGTCTACAACCACAATCCTTACTCAATGTTCCAACCAAGTTAAAGAGAACATAAGAAAAGAAAAATGCCAAAGTGAAAGAGAAATACAGAGAGTAGCTAGCTGCAGAAGGAAATGCGTAAAGTAGACCTCTTTATTAGCACATAAGCAAGCACATGTCTGGTGATTACGAAGGAGTGGCTGCAGCAGGAAAACAGTATTCATAAACACATGTATTGAATGAGATAATAGAAAACATATACAAAGGCATAACTGATTACCTAATGAGTCATGGAACTCCAATTTATCAAACATTTGAGCCAAGTTTGCAATCTTTTCACCATCTGTATTGTTTCTTAGCCACTGCTGCAAACAAAGCAAAACTTCAATCATATGTGGAGCTAAGCAACTTCTGTAAGGGACAAGAACTCTTCCACTTGTTTTGAATGTGGACTCATAAGAAACTAAAAATACTTGAATGGCAAGAACATCCCTAGCAAGCTCGGATAAGATAGGTAATTTGACTATGTTATGCTCCTCCATGCTAGCACGTCATAATCGATAACTAAGACATTCTTCTTACGTGGTACAGTTTTCTCCATCAGGTATATGTCCAACTCACTACTAGCTTCCTCATTAGTAGTTTCAATTTCCATCTCTTCATACAGAGCGTCTCTGTTACAGCCATCATCATCAGACAAGTCAAAAAGTGTTTCCGAAATTACTTGTTCAGAATCCCCTATGTCACTTTTGGATCCACCGTGAGAGGAGCTGCTCATCTTAGACACATACTCTTCACACAGATTCTTCATTGCAACCTTAATCGATGATCTAAGATGCTTACTCTCCACACTGTCTCTACTGTAAAGCTTTTCAAAGTAAATAAATGCAAATTGCATCTTATTCCTTGGATCAAAGACACTAGAAATGATCACTAATGGATTCATGTGGAGAAGTCCATCGCAATACTTCTCAAACTTAGCCCTCATGGCTAATGCTTGTGTCCGGAGGAGCCCATCTTGGTGAGAACTTAATGCAGTGAGATGATGCTCTATGATGATTATCTCATCGTAGCAAAGCGAAGATATGACCGTCTTAGATGCTGAAAAGGCTAAAGTGCTATTAAAAAACAGCCTAAGAAACTTTACCAACCTCTGAATTTCATCCCAGCTATCAGAAGTTGGAGGTCCGATACGTTCTTCTCAATCCTCCTCTATTTTTTTGAAATATGAGTTGTAAAGTTTATCTTCTTCAAACAGCCTCTCAAATGCACCTCAGAATTTTAAAGCAGATGTTAGCATAAGGTAAGTTGAATTCCACCTTGTAATGCAATCAAGTGTGACACTACCTCTACTAACCTTTCCTGACTCAACATGCTTTTGAAAGGATTCCAGCCTTGGTGTTGATGATCTCACATACTTGACCGCATTCCTAATAGCAGCTACACTTGTACTAATCGATGCTAGACCATCTCTCACAATAAGGTTGAGAATATGAGCACAACACCGAACATGTAGATTTGTTCCTTCTCTAACTAATGACTGAGGACACTTCAGCTTCAAAGTCTCTTTCAACAACCTTAATGCCTTATCATTTGTTGTGGCATTGTCAACTGTGACTGTGAACACACTCCCAATTTCCCAATCTTCTATACACTGACTTAGCTGCTCTACAATGTTTTCTCCTTTATGGTCTGTGATGGGTTTGAAACGTATGATTCTTTTCTGCAACACCCAATTTGCATCAATCCAATTTGCTGTCACCACCATATATTTCCAGGTGGTTGTAGGAGCTGTCCATATATCCGTGGTCAGAGATACTCTCTTCCTGTCACAGCTAAACACTTGCTTTTGGATTGCTTTCTCTTATTGGTACATGGAGAAGATGTCTGTTGTGGCTGTCTTTCGACAGTGAACCATGTACATTGGGAGTACATTGAAGCAGAATCTCCTAAATCCCTCTGATTCCACAAACAAAAATGGCAGCTCATTCAAAAAAATCAACTCATTCACTGACCTTCTAAACATTTCTTTGTCGTACTTCATTGTTGTGACTACACCAGTACTATCAGGTGCCAAAATAGACTGAGACCCACTCTCCTTATAAGCCATGTACAACTTACACCTTCTCAGGTGATTCTTCATGGGAGTTATTCCAACCTTTCCGCTGTCACATTGAATCGCCTGCCCACAGTATCGATAATTGCTAACTGCTCCATTTTCATCCACATCCTCAATAAAATGTGCCCAAACAGCTGATCTACGAGCATCTCTTTTCCTAGGTTTTACTTGAACCCCACTTGCTGATTTTCCTGTGTTGCCTTCCTCGTCATCTCAATTTCATTCGGTGCTGCAACTTCTTCCTCTTCAATAATAAAATCATCATTGTTGTCGTCTTGAAAAGAAGCCATCTACAAACACAACACATATGGACATAACACCACTTAGATTATCCAATAACATTCATAAACTCGAATTGTATAAACTGGACCTAATCAATACACAACCAATACCACATATGATTTAACACTCAAAAAAGACCTATACAAATATATATATATATATATATATATATATATAAGAATCATAGATCAGAACACACAAAAAAAACAATTTGACTTCAGCATGAATAGACTCCTCATCTAATTAGTATGCAACAACAACTTTCAGTTATGACCTTCCTCAATCAATGAAATCACGAGAAGACAACTAATAAGGAAAGTAAAATAAAAATCAAGCAATCGAAATATCACCAAGCATCACCATGAGAAATATCAAACAATACATGTCAGTCACAGTCAAAGAAATTGATTCACTCTCCCACAATCCTTCAGCAGGAAAATTGGTTCAGTCAGGTTTATCTATAACACATACAAGGAGTAGTTAGACCATTACAAAACGAGTAATCAAAGAGAATGTGATGGTTTCAACTTCTTCTATCCATACTAATCAGACCATTAAAAACAATTCATCAAAGATTCAATGACAGTTTAGAGACAAGAGAACTACTACCAATCCAGAAGATAAAACGATCCAATGAATGAAGTAGAGACAAGAGAACTTACATGCAGTTTTGGTAAGAAGACATCATAGATGGTCCTTCTAAACCTGAATTTGATGTGTCATCAGAACGAGTAATCAAAGATTCAATGATAGTTTAGAGACAAGAGAACTACTACCAATCTAGAAGATTAAACGATCCAATGAATGAAGTAGAGACAAGAGAACTTACATGCAGTTTTGAAGACATCGGAGATGGTCCCTCTAAAACCTGATGAAGAGCGTACATGAAGTTTTGGTTAAGATCTGCAAAAGAACAATGACTAAATATTAATGTTATTGATGAAGATGATGAAGAACAAAATTCCAGAATAAGATGATGATGAAGAACTCACGGTTTTGGTCTTCTAGAGTGGGTAAATGATTAGGAAAAAGCAGCGGAAGAAGCCAATGATGCAGGAGGAGATCGAGTTGGGAAGACGAATAGATTGAGTGAGAAGAAGAAGGAGGAGAAGAACGAGTGAGAAGACGATTAAGAAGAATGAGAAGAAGATTAAGAAGAAGACGATAAAAGCGGAACCTGAAGACGATGACAAAAACAGAGATCGAGTGAGGAGAAGAATGAGATAGAGTGAGAATAATAAGGAGGAGAAGATCGAGTGAGAAGGATATTAAGAAGAAGAAGGAGAAGAAGATGAAGCAGAAGACGAAAAAAATAAGAGGATCACCACAAGAGAAAGTGATGTCTATAGAAGAATCACCACAGGAGAGAAGAAGACAGTGGCTGTGAGAAAAAGAAGAAGCGTCGAGACAAATGAAAGGTCTTTTAGGGGTATTGGTCTTAAGCCAAATGTCTTTCGGTTAACCGTTCGGTTAACATAACCGAACCGATCCTAAAAGCTACCCGATTGATTATCTAACCTCCATCCGACTTACCCGATACCCTATACACAACCCAACCCTATTTTCCTAAATCTCGGTTCGGGTCGGTTAGGTAAATTCGGGTCGGGTTAAATTCCCAGGCCTAAGTTGTAGTAATTCCTTGCTGACTGACAGAAGTGGATATATCTTCTTGTTGTATGCAGAACTCCAAGTACGAGCTATATCCACAACCGACACAAGAGAAGTAATTGATAAATTCTGGCAACATGCGCAGGCAATAACGTGTGGGCAAGGAATCCCAATAGTCTTAAATAGGTTGAATCACCTAAGTGAACATAGAAGCAATCACCATCTTTGGCTTGAACATGAAAATCCAATTGGCTAATGCTTCTAACCGATAAGGAACCTTATTCTTCAAACTTGGAATGAACAAGTGTAGAAACTTTGGGAGTCAAAAGGCCAGTATATCGAATAGCTAGGTCTTTGCGCATTGCAAACCAGCTCATAACGAGTGTCCTTATGTACTCTACAATACATAAAATGGGATATTCATGAGCCTTTTTTCATATCATTCCACGATTCAGTTATATTATTATCCATAATATTGTACCGACAACCTTTGAAATGGACTATACTCCGGTGAAATAGTCCAACAAATTGATACCCATTAGTGATTGTGTGGTACTGTACACATATAACAATACTACATGAAATGTATGATAGTACTACAATATTATATGTTTATTAGTACGAAACAATTAATAATCAAGATAATTTATCACATGTCAATTAGGTAAGAATTACAGGCCAGATGAAATTTTTGAATATCAAGAAATATTTTGTTGAATGATGACAATGTATAAGCCCTTGCTGCTTTTCACATTAGATTGGCAACTGCTTTGGGCTTGAACCTTGAACGTACATTCCTCCATAAATATATAGTGCATGCACCATGATACGACAAAAGATACACCTACACCAATATAATGATTTAGTCATCATAATATGCACTCATCAAAATTAACAATCTAGATGTATAGTACGACTATTTGCGTGCAATTGTCTATTTATATTTTGTACCTTCCTTAATGTGTTATCGATTCAAACGAGTTTTTGTACTTAAATCGATGAATACCAACTGCTTCGTTATGAGTCCCCAAATATAACAAGCTTCCTCGATTTCTAGTTTTCAACCTCTCATGATACCATAATAATAGTTAATAGCTCCCTGCAGCCGAACCTAATGAAACCTCTATGGAAAATTCTTGTGCTTTCCAAGCTTTCAAGTACGAAACTTTAACATGATAGTCATCCCCTAGTATTTGGTTCTTTCTTGATGCCAACATACTTAATTTGCATTATGTCTCCAATAACTCGTGTAGTAGCTAGCTTATGGTAAATTCATCGTTCATTGGTAATATAAGAATGGACCAGCAGCTTGAACCGGAACAAGAAGAGCATGGGGTACTTGGACCAGAGGAGCTAAAACAAGCAATGGACGTAACAAGTGAACCAATGACAAGAGCTAAGGCACAAAGACTTCAACAAGCCATTGGCACAATGCTCAATCAGGCTGAAAGAAACCTTAGCCCCATAGCTAATCCAACCACATTGGTTGTGATTCAAGCTAGCTAAGGGTTGTCTAAGAGAGGTGCATACACTTGCACTCTTTTTCCCTTCATCTAGTTTTATCCCCATGGGTTTTCTAGACAAGGTTTTTAATGAGGCAAAGTTGGATGTACTTATTCATCTATTCTCTTAGATAACATGCTGAAAGGAAGAAAGGGAAGACTAATTTTGACTAAGGCTTTAAGTGGAGTTCTTCTATTCTTTTATTTTATATTTTAGGCTTTTGTACTTTCAGCCCATTCTTTCCTATAAGTATGTTGAGCCCTAGTTCCTTTCATTTTATCAAACATTTTATTCTAAAACTTTTCTCTCACTTGTTTGATGTGTATGGTGTGTAATATCCATACAACTTGGATCTTGCCTTCGTGTGTCATATCCTGGGTGAATTCAAGCTGAAGATCAAGAGTTCTTCATCCCTCTTGATAGTTCAAATCGATACATAAAAAGTTCCTAAATGACTATTTATCTTCACCATCGTATCTCCTTCATCCTTCATCAGAATCCACTAAACATTTGTCACAAGTCTTATCGTCCAGTCTTTATTCCACTGTCAAAATTTCAGATCAATCCGAGTTGTTTAGAGGTTAAACTCGTTCATCACATCTGAACGTGACTCTTCGGTTTTCAGTTTCGTGTTTTCCACTCTTGAGTGTTCACAATCTCTTGGATTCGCTCCTGGATGCTCCTAACCTACTGTAGGAGTGTATCATGTGATATCAGAGCCGATTCAAGTCAGGTTGTTTTGAAAACTCTTCATATTCCTGTTGAACTTTTACGAAAATTTTCAGATTTTCTCTTTAAAACATTTTCTGATTTGTTAAACTGTTAGAGGTTGTGGAACCACCAAAAGGTCCTCTTTTTGTGACAATAAGAGCTTTAAGTGTCATGACCAAGACTACAGAACAACAACAATGGGAAATTTTGTTCCATACTCGGTGTGTGATCAATGATAAAGTGTGAAGTCTTATCATAGATGGAGGTAGCTGTACCAATGTTGATAGCCAAACCATGGTTCAGAAGCTCGGTTTGACGGAAATACCTCACCCAAGGCCGTATAAGTTGCAATGGCTGAATGATGATGGTGAGCTTGCTGTGAGTAAGCAAGTTAATGTGTCTTTGACTATTGGCAAGTATGAAGATGAAATTCTATGTGACATTGCACCTTTGGAAGCTAGTCACATCTTGTTAGGAAGACCATGGCAATCAGACCGGAGAGTTATTCATGATGGTTTCACCAATCGTCATAGTTTTGAGTACAAGGGCAGAAAGATTATCTTAGCTCCATTGGCACCTAATGAGGTCTACCTAGATCAACTCAGCATGAAAAAGAAGCCACTGCAAAACCAGTCATCAAAACAATCCAAGACAAGGACAGAAGGGAGTGAATCACCTAACCTTTTGATAGTTTCAAAAGATAATTTGCTTAATCTAATTGAATTGGAACCGGCTGTGCCGAGTAGTATTCTTACTCTTTTGCAGGATTTTCAAGATGTTTTTCCTGAAAATAATCGGCCGGGACTGCCACCAGTTAGAGACATTGAAACATTTCCTTATGTGATCAGGTATAAGAAAGGTAAAGATAATGTAGTTGCTGATGCATTATCAAGAAGGTACACTCTCCTCACTAGTCTTGAAGCTAAGTTACTCGGTTTTGAACACATTAAATCTCAATATGTTTCTGACTCTGATTTTGAGAAGATCTTTGCAGCTTGTGAGAAGTTTGCCCATGGAAACTATTATGGACATGATGGTTTCCTCTTTTATAATAATCGTTTATGTGTTCCTAACTCGTCTTTAAGAGAATTGTTTATAAAGGAAGCACATGGAGGTGGTTTGATGGGCCATTTTGGGGTGGAAAAAACTCTACAAGTAATGCAAGAACACTTATATTTTCCTAACTTTAAGCGAGACGTTGAGAGACATTATGCTAGATGCACATCTTGTAAGTTAGCTAAAGCCAAATCACAACCTCACGGTTTGTACACACCTCTTCCTATTCCTTTGCATCCATGGCATGACATTTCTATGGACTTTGTTATAGGTCTGCCTAGGACTAGAACTGGTCGGGATTCTATATTTGTTGTGGTGGATAGGTTCTCTAAGATGACACATTTTATTCCATGTCATAAAACTTATGATGCTATAAATGTTGCTAATTTTTTCTTTAGAGATATTGTTAGGTTGCATGGAATGCCTAAGTCTATAGTGTATGATTGAGACGTTAAGTTCCTTAGCTACTTTTGGAAAACATTGTGGTCTAAGCTAGGAGCTAAGCTTCTGTCTTCTACTACTTGTCATCCTCAATCTGATAGACAATAGGAAGTAGTTAATATAACATTGTCTACACTTCTTATAGCATTGATTAAGCGTAACCTTAGGATTTGGGAGAAATGTTTGTCTCATGTTGAATTTGCATATAATCATCCTGTGCATTCTACTACTAAATACTCTCCTTTCCAAATTGTTTATGGTTTCAATCCTCTATCTCCATTGGATTTAATGCCTTTACTTTTGAGTGAAAGAGTTAGTATGGATGGTAAAAAAAAGACTGAAGTAGTCAAGCGAATAAGCAAGGGTTAATATTCAAGCCAAAACAGAAAAGTATGTTCGTCGAGCCAAGAAGGGACGTAAGAAGGTGGTGTTTGGAGAAGACGATCTGGTTTTGATACATCTTAGGAAAGAAAGATTTCCTAATGAAAGAAAATCGAAGTTAATGCCAAGGATGTATGGACCCTTTTAGATCATCAAAAAAATCAATGACAACGCCTATCAATTAGACTTGCAAGGTAAGTATTCGGTTAGTAATAGATTTAATTGTTCTGACTTAGCTACTTATTGATGTGTCTGCATTTTACCACATTTTAAGACCATTATTTAGCATGTTTTGCATTCATATTTGTATTGTTATCATTGTTTTAGGTTCTTTTTAGCATAATTGGCATTATTAGTGTTGGGCATTGCATACATTGCATAAATGGGATTTTTAGGTACTTTTTGGAGTTTATCACGGAGTATTTCGGATTACAAGAAGACCAATGAGGAATCGTCTGGCCTAAGGTTGAAGTTCAGGATGCGAACTAGAAGATTTGGCACTCGAGTCTCTGACACTCGAGCATGACACTCGACCATCACTTGGTCGAGTGGATTTTTTGACCAGAACTAAGACTTTGGACGAAGCTTGACTTCTTGGGCTTCTCTGCGAAAAAGGCCCATCAAGACCTCTTTGTGCAAGCCCAACTATCTTTTAGGCTTTTTCTATTTTCTTTCTTAAGGAAATTTCCTTTTCACTGTTTAAAGGAATTTCTAATTTTTCTTTCTAGGGAATTTTTCTCTTTTTCTCTTTAAGTATTTTTCCTTTTCCTTTAAGATCTTTTGATCTATAAATTGTACTAGAATTTCTACTTTGAATATACAATCTTTTCTAGAAAATTTCGAGTCTTATCTTTACCATTCAATTTACGATTTTTTAGTCTTAAGTTTTATGCAATTGATTTTCGATTTTAAGTCTATGTTTTATTTCATGAATTCTGAGTAAGTTAGTCTAGGGTTCTTGAGGAAAGGGTGATAATAGGGGAAAACTTAGGGATTTCCAGATTTGTTTATGTTTAATTAAGGTCTTAGATCTCTTTAATTTAAGTGTTCTTAATGCTTGTTTCTTTCTAATCAATTGAAATTCGATCTCTTGGTGAATCCCCCCCGAGAGGCGTTTGGGGGAATCACTTGAACATGCTTAAATTAAGATAGAATCTTCCTAGCTCAAGAGATTGATTGTCCAGGGTGTTATTAGGCTTTGTAAGGTCCATACTTAAGGCCTCTTGAATTTCCAATCGTTGGGCGAGAGTCAAGTCAGGTTGTCTTTTAGGAGAGGTCCCATTGCGCGAGAGCGAATGTGATTACTTTGTGATTCCTTGCTTAGAGGTCATCTAAATAGGTTGATAAATAAGTCTGGAACCCCTAGGAATACCCTAATCATTGATCCCTAACTTCGAGAACCAGTTTTTCCTATATTGAGTTTTCGTGATTTTAATACTCTGCTTTAGGTTGACATTTCTTGTTGCACTTCATTATTAGTTTTACTATTACTTTACCTTTAATGCTCTGTTTTCACATTCTAACACTTTGTTTCATTTTTAGCATTTTGTTTTAAGATTTCGTTGTCACCTAGGATAGATCACCACTCGCTAAAACCGAATCTGGCATAGATTAGAATAAGTAGATTATATCTTGATTGCTAGTTACTCTCCCATTGGATTGACACCATACTGTACTGCAATTGATTAAATAGACAGTTTGGTATTTGAGAAAACACCGCAAAACCTGTTTATCAAATTGGCGCCGTTGCCGACTTGGAATAGTTAGCTACAATTAGGAAAATCACTTTTCTGAGACTAAGTTTTACTATACTATTATTCTAAACTCGTTTCTGGTTTCTGCTTGCTTTCAGGTACACTCGATCAACAAGCTCGACCAACACAACCCGAGCTCGTTGATCTTTCTTCTGTATCCAGAGAGCTCGAGCAGACCCCAGAAACACTCGATCACTACACTCGAGCACCACTTGCTCGAGTGTCATTTCCGACAACACAAATCACTTGCATGAATACCAGATCCCGTGGTAGTGAAGACCTCATTCCATACTCTGACAGAATAGACCGTTTGCCTCGTGAATACTTGTGAGAACAACGGAACAGATTGAACGAAGAATACACGGATCAGGTGAACATGGAAGAACAAGTACAAGCTACTAAACTAGGAACTCGTCCTAGGAGAGTTAAACACATTGGCGCCGGTGATGCTCCCAGTATCCAACGCCATGGAATTGTCCCACCAGCCATCGCCAACAATAACTTTAAGATAAAGAGTGGAATGATCTCCATGGTTCAGAACAGTAAATTTCATGGTTTACCTTCTGAGGACCCACTAGATCATCTTGATGAATTTGAAAGACTAACCAGTCTGACAAAAATAAATGGGGTTAGTGAGGATGCTCTGAAATTACGATTGTTTCCTTTCTCTCTTGGAGACAAAGCACATCTATGGGAAAAACACTTGCCACAAGGGTCTATCACATCTTGGGATGCCTGCAAACAAGCGTTTCTAGGCAAATTCTTTTCCAATTCCAGAACTGCGAAACTTCGCAATTCCATCTCTGGTTTCAAGCAAAACCATTCCGCAACATTCTCTGAGGCTTGGGAACGATTCAAGATGTACCAATCACAATGTCCTCATCATGGTTTCACTACTGAGTCTCTTCTCAGTACTCTCTACAGAGACGTGATTCCCAAGATACGTATGTTGCTCGATACAGCCAGTAATGGGAATTTTCTGAATAAGGATGTCGATGATGGATGGGAATTAGTGGAGAATTTAGCTCAAGCAGACGGCCAATACAGTGAAGACTATGATCGAACTCCTAGAGGCGTAACAGATTCAGATATGGTTAGTAGAAAAGAGCTCAAAGCCATACAAGACAAACTGGACAAGCTACTTTCAGCTCACCATAAGCAAGTACACCATGTCGGTGAATAAAAACGGGTTGAAGAAGACGATGACAAAGTTGAAGAGGTCAATTTCGTACAAAACCAAAACAACAACTACAGACAATTCAACAGCTACAAACCCAATCCCAACCTCTCCTACAGAAACACAAATGTAGCAAATCCAAACGACCAGGTGTACCCACCCAAACCACATCCGCAACCACAACCAAAACCATTCATACCCAAACAACAGTACCAGCAAACACACCACCAACCACCTACTGGATACAACACTCAACCACCACAACAAACACATGAAGTAATGGACATCTTACAGCAAATACTAAAGGGATAAACAGCCAGCGCTTCCGAATTAACACGGAAATTTGTTGAGGTACATGCTAAGATCGATGCTTCACATAATGAACTCAACTGCAAGTTTGAGACTCTTAATGCCCGTCTCAAATATGTGGAGAATCAACAAGGATCTTCATCAACTAATAAACAAACCGGACAGCTACCTGGAAAAGTTGTTCAAAACCCTAAGGAGTATCAGGCCAACGCCATTACACTCCGTAGTGGCCTTGAATTGCTAATTCGTGCTGAACCGACGGAGAACACTGAGGGCAGTGTCCTTCAGGAAGGGGGGGATGATTTGGTCGAAGAACAGACAGAAATCAGCACAGAAAAGCCAAAATCTATGACACTCGACCAACACACTCGAGCACCACCTGCTCGAGTGTCAGAAGCACAGCCTAAAAACACAACTGACATACAAAAAGACCCAAAACTGTTTGCTCCACCTCCTTTCAAACCACAACTTCCTTTTCCACAGAGATTCAAAAAGGATGTTGCAGACAAGTACAAAGCTCTCTTTGAAAAGCAGATGAGGGACGTTGAAGTAAAAATACCAATTCTGGACGCCTTTATGCTAATGCCCCCTTATCAAAAGTTTTTGAAAGATGCAGTCAAAGACAGAACACAAGAAGTCGAAGGGATGGTTGTGCTAACTCATGAGGTCAGTGCTATTATACAAAGAAAAGTTGTGCCTAAGAAGCTTGATGATCCAGGAACGTTCACAATTCCATGCTCGCTTGGACCTCTCACATTCAGGAGTTGCTTGTGTGATTTAGGGGCATCAATCAGCTTAATGCCTCTAACAGTCGCCAAAAGATTGGGGTTCGATAAATACAAGTCTTGTAAGATATCCTTGGTACTAGCTGACAGATCGGTTACGATTCCACATGGAATTCTAGAAGACTTACCAGTTCGGGTTGGAGGAGTAGAAATCCCCACGAATTTCATTGTTCTGGATATGGGAGAAGAACCAAAGGACCCCTTGCTGTTTGGTAGGCTCTTCTTAGCCACTGCAGGAGCTGTGATCAATGTGCCAAAAGGAGAAATCGAACTCAACCTTGGGAAAGATTTCAAGATGACTTTCAGCATCATTAACATAATGAGAAAACCGACCATTGAGGGTCAACTATTCGTGCTGCAAGAAATAGATGATCTTTCAAAGGACCTGTTTGGAGAATTGATAGAGAAAGATCACCTCGGTACTGCTTTGATAAAAGACGGTTGTGATGGATACATATACGAAGAAATTGAGGTCTACAAAGGCTTGTTGGACTCTTGCAAATCACTGAAAAGTGAAAAACAGTTCGAGACCTTACACTCGACCTCAACACTCGAGCAAGCAGAGCTCGAGCATCCCGATTTAGCCTCTGAAAATAACCACTCGACCACACTAAGGTCGAGTGTCAGATCGATGATGACTGGTCGGAGCTCAAATCACCGAAAGTGGAACTCAAACCACTCCCCTCCGGGCTCAGGTACGCATTTCTTGGATCTAACTCTACTTATCCAGTAATAGTAAATAATGCATTGAGTGATGATGAGTTAGATATGTTGCTTTCTGAATTAAGACGGTTTATAAAAGCCCTAGGATATTCACTGTCTGACATTAGAGGGATCTCTCCCGACTTATGCACACATAGAATTCACCTTGAAAATGAATCTTATTCTAGCAGGGAACCTCAAAGGAGATTGAATCCGAATTTAAAGGGAGTCGTTAAAAAGGAAATTTTAAAACTGTTAGATGCTGATATAATTTACCCTATTTCTGATAGTAAATGGGTGTCTCCTGTGCATTGTGTGCCTAAAAAGGGAGGGGTCACTGTCATTAGAAATGAAAATGATGATTTGATTCCAACTAGAACCATTACAGGACATAGAATGTGCATTGATTTTAGGAAATTGAATTCTGCAAGTTTGTGAGAACGTGCTTGCCATGGTATGCCGACTTGGTAAACTATTTGGTCGGAGGAGAACTGCCTAAAATCCTGAATTATCATCAAAGGAAGAAATTCTTCAGGGATGTAAAGCAGTATTTTTGGGATGAACCTTATCTCTACAAGCAAAGATCTGATGGACTGTTCAGAAGATGTGTATCTGAAGAAGTCAATGGAATATTAGAACACTGTCATGGATCTACTTATGGAGGACACTTTGCTGCGTTCAAAACAGCACAGAAAGTCCTTCAATCCGGGTTACGGTGGCCATCAATTTTCAAAGACTGCCAAGAGTTCATATCCAGATGTGATTGCTGTCAAAGAATTGGCAGTATAAGCAAGAGGAATGAGATGCCGCAGAGTCCGATCTTGGAGATAGAAGTGTTTGAGTGTTGGGGAATCGATTTCATGGGACCATTTAAGCCTCCTTCTTTAGGGAACAGCTACATTCTGGTTGCTGTGCATTATGTTTCTAAATGGGTAGAAGCTATTGCAGCTCCTACAAACGATGCGAAAGTGGTACTTAAGCTTTTCAAAAACATTATATTTCCCAGATTCGGTGTGCCAAGAGTTGTGATCAGCGATGGAGGATCCCACTTTGTCAACAAGGTTTTCGAGAATTTGCTTAGGAAACACGGGGTTAAACACAAAGTGGCAACTCCTTATCATCCTCAAACCAGCGGACAAGTTGAGGTGTCTAATAGACAAATCAAATCGATTTTGATGAAGATTGTTGGGCTGTCAAAACGTGATTGGGCCGCCAAATTAGATGATACTCTTTGGGCCTATAGGACTGCTTTCAAAACACCTATTGGCCGCACACCTTTTCAACTGCTTTATGGAAAATCCTGCCATTTGCCGGTAGAGCTAGAGTACAAATCAATTTGGGCAACAAAACTCTTGAATTTTGATATCAGGACAGCACAAGAAAAGAGGCAGATGATCTACATGAGCTTGAAGAAATCAGACTTGAAGCGTATGATAGCTCTAAAGCATACAAAGATCGCACAAAGGCAGCTCACGACAAAAGGATCCAGCGGAAAACAATCGAAGTTGGTGATCAAGTACTTCTCTTTAACTCAAGACTCAAGCTATTTCCCAGAAAATTGCGATCGAAGTGGTCTGGTCCGTTCAAAGTACTGCAAGTTTTGCCCTATGGAACAGTCACTTTAGCCAATGGCAATGGAGAAGGATTCACTGTGAACGGTCATAGAGTGAAGCCTTACTTGGCCAACAGCACAATTCCCGAGGGAACTTTAGTTCTGCTCGACGAACCGCCTCCTCTCTAATAAATAGGAGGAAGTCAAGCTTGAGACTATAAACAAGCGCAGTTGGAAGGCAATCCCAAAGGTATCCTCTGTATATACATTTAATTTTTCGCATATCATCTTTACATATATTTGCTATTTTTCATTTTTACTTGCATCTATTTCGACTTACATGCACTTGGAAGGTTTTTTGTACTCTTTTACAGGAAAGTGGGGCCCATACGGGACAAGTGGGGTCGGAACCGACAAGATGGGACAACACTCGACCACGCCTGGTCGAGTGTCCCACTCGAGCAACAGCCAGCTTTTGGCAGACTGACAATCGACAAACCTGCTCGAGTGTCGGGCTCGAGCGTCCCGCCTTCATGCCTATTCACATGCCTCCAAAGCCTATAACTGCCAAAAGCTGAGAAAGGGTAGACATTTACTCCGAAAAATGGGTTAAATCTTTCTTTAATGCAATATCTTTTCCATTAAATTCAAAAAGATTTGATTTAATCCAAGTTCAAATTTTGAATTTGAAAAGGCTCCCCCTTTGCTTTTCCTCCTCTACAAAAGGAGGAGGGGCCTCTCTCCTTTCATTCACACGAAATACACTCTCTCTCTAACATTTATCTCTAGTTGTTCTCTCTTTTACAGAAGCAAATCATCTCTCTTTCTGTTAATCTACTACAATCGATCACCTCAACTCGAGTGTCCAGTTCGAGTGTCAGAACACTTACTCTTTTTCCGACCAACTTTCACCATGACAGATGGCAAATCCAGCAAAGCTAACCTCCTCCGCCTTAGAGCCAAGAATAATGCTCGGTCAAGAAGCAATCCTGCCCAAGGAGAGTCTTCTAGGGCCGCAAACAAACCCGGCAGAAAGGAGAAGAGAAGGTTGGAAGTGCAATCTGAAAATGAGTCGGAAGAAAGAAGAGAATACATGGATGAAGACGAGATGGACCCAAACCTTGCTGCTGAAACACTTCGTGAAGATGGGTATGGCGAAAGAGAGGCGGAAGAAGCAAGGGAGATAATCCTTGCCGGAGAAAGAGAAAAAGAGATGAAGGAGAGACATAACTCGGCAAGAGCACTAAACGATCTGCAGAGGATGGATTTCTTAGGAATCCGCTATCCATGCAAGGAGGCGCTGACCGCAATGGGGATAACCAGAGATGTAGATCTCATGTTGCAAAATTGTGGGCTGTCCACATTTGTGCAGTATCCGCAGCGAGCATACAAGGAAGAAACTCTCCAGTTTTTGGCGACGGTTCAGATCGTTCTATACGATGCAGAAAACGAGAGTCTCCAAGAAAAGCAAGGTGGCGGTTACATCTTCTTTGCAATTAGAGGAAGGGACTATCGAATGACTTTCAAAGCACTTAGGGACCTCTTCGAGTTCCCAAAAGCTGAGTCCGAAAATTATGGACCAGATTTCGATAGAACAGAGTTGGATGATGTGTGGCGGTCGATTGCATCAACAAGGAGCAGATTCTCGTCTTCCCGATCTAAGGCATCACTAATCCGAAACCCGGCCTTGAGGTATTTTCGAACAATCCTAGCAAATACATTTTTCTCACGTTTTACTACTGGAACAATTAATCTAGGATGTATGTGAATAGGCATGAAGGCGGGACGCTCGAGCCTGACACTCGAGCAGGTTTGGTCGAGTGTCAGTCTGCCAAAAGCTGGCTGATGCTCGAGTGGGACACTCGACCAGGCGTGGTCGAGTGTTGTCCCATCTTGTCGGTTTTGACCCTACTTATCCCATGTGGGCCCCATTTTCCTGCAAAAGAGACCCAAAAAAACTTCCAAGTGCATGTAAGTCGAAATAGATGTATGAAAAAATGATAAAATAGCAAATTTGTGAGTAAATATGCGAAAAGAAAGAAATTGAATGTATATACAGAGGATACCTTTTGGATTGCCTCCCAACTGCGCTTGTTTATAGTCTCAAGCTCGACTTTCCTCCTTTTTACTGGAGAGGAGGTGGTTCATCGAGCAGAACCGAAGTTCCCTCGGGAATCGTGCTTTTTGCCAAGTAAGGCTTTACTCTATGACCGTTTACAGTGAATCCTTCTCCATTGCTATTGGCTAAAGTGACTGCTCCATAAGGTAAAACTTGTAATACTTTGAACGGACCAGACCACTTCGATCGTAGCTTTCCTGGAAATAGCTTGAGTCTTGAGTTAAAGAGTAGCACTTGATCACCAACTTTGATTGTTTTTCGCTGGATCTTTTTATCATGAGCTGCTTTTGTTCGATCCTTGTATGCTTTTGAGCTGTCATATGCTTCGAGTCTGATTTCTTCGAGTTCATGTAAGTCCATCTGCCTCTTTTCTTGTGCTGTCTTGATATCGAAATTCAAGAGTTTGGTTGCCCAAATCGATTTGTACTCTATCTCAACTGGTAAATGGCAGGATTTTCCATAGAGTAATTGAAAAGGTGTGCGGCCAATAGGTGTTTTGAAAGCAGTCCTATAGGCCCAAAGAGTATCATCCAATTTGGCGGCCCAATCACGTTTGGACAGCCCAACTATCTTCATCAAAATCGATTTGATTTGTCTATTAGAGACTTCAACTTGTCCGCTGGTTTGAGGATGATAAGGAGTTGCCACTTTGTGTTTAACCCTATGTTTCCTAAGTAAATTTTCGAAAACCTTGTGACAAAATGGGATCCTCCATCGCTAATCACAACTCTTGGCACACCAAATCTGGGAAATATAATGTGTTTGAAGAGTTTAAGTACCACCTTTGCATCGTTTGTAGGAGCTGCAATAGCTTCTACCCATTTAGAGACATAATCCACAGCAACCAAAATGTAACTGTTTCCTAAAGAAGGAGGCTTAAATGGTCCCATGAAATCGATTCCCCAACAGTCAAACACTTCTATCTCCAAGATTGGATTCTGCGGCATCTCATTCCTCTTGCTTATACTGCCCATTCTTTGGCAGCAATCACATCTGGATATGAACTCTTGGCAGTCTTTAAAAATCGATGGCCACCATAACCCGGATTGAAGGATTTTCTGTGCTGTTTTGAATGTAGCAAAGTGTCCTCCATAAGTAGATCCATGACAATGTTCCAAAATTCCATTGACTTCCTCTTCTGATACACATCTTCTGAATAGTCCATCAGATCCTTGCTTGTATAGATAAGGCTCATCCCAAAAATACTGCCTTACATCCCTAAAAAATTTCTTCCTTTGATGATAATTCAAGGTTTTAGGCAGCTCTCCTCCGACCAAATAGTTTACCAAATCGGCATACCATGGTAAATATGTTCCCATAAACTTCGATCCGATCGAAAAACGCCTTCTTTGTCTGTGGGTTTGACACTCGAGCAGGTGGTGCTCGAGTGTCATGGTCGAGTGTTCGGTGGAAAAACTCAACAGCTGCTCTTCAGGCATAGAATCATTCATTGGAAGGGTTTCTTCAACCTGTATTCTTGATAAGTGATCAGCAACACCGTTTTCAACCCCTGGTTTATCGACTATCTCCATGTCGAATTCTTGTAGCAACAAAATCGATCTAAGCAGTCTAGGCTTAGCATCCTTCTTTTTCATCAAGTATCTTAGAGCTGCATGATCAGTATGTACAATAACTTTTGATCCAACCAGATAGGACCGAAATTTCTCAAAGGCGAACACAACTGCAAGCAATTCCTTCTCCGTGGTGGCGTATTTCACCTGGGCTTCATCTAGTGTTCTACTAGCATAGTAGATCACATTCAGTTTCTTGTCTATCTTCTGTCCCAGAACTGCTCCAACAGCATAGTCACTAGCATCACACATTATCTCAAAAGGGAGATTCCAATCGGGTGCTTGAACTATTGGTGCTGTTATCAAGGCGTTCTTAAGTTCGAGAAAAGCCTTGAGGCATTCCTCGTCAAAGACGAAATCCGCCTCTTTACAAAGGAGACGCGTCAAAGGTCTAGCAGTTTTCGAAAAGTCTTTGATGAACCGCCTATAGAATCCTGCATGTCCCAAGAAACTCCTAATGTCCTTGACATTCTTCGGTGGTTGTAACTGAACCATAACCTCTATCTTGGCTTTGTCGACTTCAATGCCCCTTTCAGAAATCTTATGGCCTAAAACGATCCCTTCTTTTACCATAAAGTGGCATTTCTCCCAATTAAGCACTAAATCCGTCTCAACGCACCTAGATAGAACCCTGCACAAGTTTGACAAACAAGAGGAGAAGGAAGAACCATAGACAGAGAAATCGTCCATGAACACTTCGACCATCTCCTCAATCAGATCCGAAAATATAGAAGTCATGCAACGTTGAAAAGTAGCAGGTGCATTACAAAGACCAAATGGCATTCTCCTATATGCAAATGTACCATAAGGGCAAGTAAAGGTTGTTTTTTCCTGATCATTTGGATGTATAGGGATTTGGAAAAATCCACTATATCCATCAAGGAAACAATAATATGAATGATTAGCCAACCTTTCAAGCATTTGGTCTATGAATGGCAAAGGATAATGATCTTTTCTAGATGCAGAATTCAATTTCCTAAAATCAATGCACATTCTATGTCCTGTAATGGTTCTAGTTGAAATCAAGTTATCATTTTCGTTTCTAATGACAGTGACCCCTCCCTTTTTAGGCACACAATGCACAGGAGACACCCATTTACTATCAGAAATAGGATAGATTATATCAGCATCTAACAGTTTTAAAATTTCTTTCTTAACGACCTCCTTTAAATTCGGATTCAATCTCCTTTGAGGTTCCCTGCTAGAATAAGATTCATTTTCAAGGTGAATTCTGTGTGTGCATAAATCGGGAGAGATCCCTCTAATGTCAGACAGTGAGTATCCTAAGGCTTTCCTAAACCGTCTTAATTCAGAAAGCAACATGTTTAACTCATCATCACTCAATGCATTATTTACTATTACTGGATAAGTAGAGTTAGATCCAAGAAATGCGTACCTGAGCCCGGAGGGGAGTGGTTTGAGTTCCACTTTCGGCGATTTGAGCTCCGACCAGTCATCATCGAGCGGACACTCGACCTTAGTGTGGTCGAGTGTTATGGTCGAGTGTTGATTTCCAAAGGCTAAATCGGAATGCTCGAGCTTGGTGTGCTCGAGTGTTGAGGTCGAGTGTAAAGTTTCGAACTGTTTTTCACCTTTCAGTGATTTGCAAGAGTCCAACAGGCTTTTGTAGACCTCAGTTTCTTCGTATATGTATCCATCACAACCGTCTTTTATCAAAGCAGTACCAAGGTGGTCTTTCTCCATCAATTCTCCAAACAGGTCCTTTGAAAGATCATCTATTTCTTGTACCACGAACAGTTGACCCTCAATGGTCGGTTTTTTCATTATGTCACTGATGCTGAAAGTCATCTTGAAATCTTTCCCAAGGTTGAGTTTGATTTCTCCTTTTGGCACATTGATCACAGCTCCTGCAGTGGCTAAGAAGGGCCTTCCAAACAGCAAAGGGTCCTTTGGTTCTTCTCCCATATCTAGAACAACGAAATCCGTGGGGATTTCTACTCCTCCAACCTGAACTGGTAAATCTTCTAGAATTCCAAGTGGAATCCTAACCGATCTGTCAGCTAGTACCAAAGATATCTTACAAGACTTGTATCTATCGAACCCTAATCGTTTGGCAACTGTTAGAGGCATTAGGCTGATCGATGCCCCTAAATCACACAAGCAACTCCTGAATGTGAGAGGTCCAAGCGAACATGGAATTGTGAATGTTCCTGGATCATCGAGCTTCTTAGGCACAACCTTTCTTTGTATAATAGCACTGACCTCGTGAGTTAACACAACCATCCCTTCAACTTCTTGTGTTCTGTCCTTGACTGCTTCTTTCAAAAACTTCTGGTACGGGGGCATTAGCATAAAGGCGTCTAGAATTGGTATTTTCACTTCAACGTCCCTCATCTGCTTTTCAAAGAGAGCTTTGTACTTGTCTGCAACATCCTTTTTGAATCTCTGCGGAAAAGGAAGCTGTGGTTTGAAAGGAGGTGGAGCAAACGTCTTTGGGTCTTTTTGTATATCGGTTGTGTTTCTAGGCTGATCTTCGTACACTCGAGCAGGTGGTGCTCGAGTGTGTTGGTCGAGTGTCACGGATTTTGGCTTTTTCGTGCTGATTTCTGTCTGTTCTTCGACCAAATCATCCTCCCCTTCTAGAAGGACACTGTCCTCAATGTTCTCTGTTGGTTCAGCACGAATTAGCAATTCACGGCCACTACGGAGTGTAATGGCGTTGGCGTGATACTCCTTAGGATTTTGAACAGCTTTTCCAGGTAGATGTCCGGTTTGTTTGTTGGTTGATGAAGATCCTTGTTGATTCTCTACATATTTGAGACGAGCATTAAGAGTCTCAAATTTGCAGTTAAGTTCATTATGTGAAGCATCGATCTTAGCATGTACTTCAGCAAATTTCCGTGTTAATTCGGAAGCGCTGGCTGTCTGTCCCTTTAGTATCTGCTGCAAGATGTCCATCACTTCAGGTGTTTGTTGTGGTGGTTGGGTGTTGTATCCAGTAGGTGGTTGGTGGTGTGTTTGCTGGTACTGTTGTTTGGGTATGAATGGTTTTGATTGTGGTTGCGGATGTGGTTTGGGTGGGTACACCTGGTCGTTTGGATTTGCTACATTTGTGTTTCTGTAGGATAGGTTGGGGTTAGGTTTATAGCTGTTGAATTGTCTGAAATTGTTGCTTTGGTTTTGTACGAAATTGACCTCTTCAACCTCGTCATCCTCTTCTTCAACCCGTTCTGTTTCACTGACATGGTGTACTTGCTTATGATGAGCTGAAAGTAGCTTGTCTAGTTTGTCTTGTATGGCTTTGAGCTCCTTTCTACTAACCATATCTGAATCCGTTACGCCTCTAGGAGTTCGATCATAGTCTTCACTGTATTGGCCGTCTGCTTGAGCTAAATTCTTCACTAATTCCCATCCATCATCGACATCTTTATTCAGAAAATTCCCATTGCTGGCTGTGTCTAGCAACATGCGTATCTTTGGGATCACGCCTCTGTAGAGAGTACTGAGAAGGGACTCAGTAGTGAAACCGTGATGAGGACATTGCGATTGGTACATCTTGAATCGTTCCCAAGCCTCAGAGAATGTTTCTGAATGGTTTTGCTTAAAACCAGAGATGGAATTGCGAAGTTTCGCAGTTCTGGAATTTGAAAAGAATTTGCCTAGAAATGCTTCTTTGCAGGCGTCCCATGATGTGATAGATCCTTGTGGCAAGTGTTTTTCCCATAGATGTGCTTTGTCTCCAAGAGAGAAAGGAAACAATCGCAATTTTAGAGCATCCTCACTAACCCCGTTTATTTTTGTCAGACTGGTTAGTCTTTCAAATTCATCAAGATGATCAAGTGGGTCCTCAGAAGGTAAACCATGAAATTTACTGTTCTGAACCATGGAGATCATTCCACTCTTAATCTCAAAGTTGTTGTTGGCGATGGCTGGTGGGACAATTCCATGGCGTTGAGTGTGGATACTGGGAGCATCACCGGCACCAATGTGTCTAACTCTCCTAGGACGAGTTCCTAGTTCAGTAGCTTGTACTTGTTCTTCCATGTTAACCTGATCCGTGTATTCTTCGTTCAATCGGTTCCGTTGTTCTCGCAAGTATTCACGAGGCAAACGGTCTATTCTGTCTAAGTATGGAATGAGGTCTTCACTTCCACGGGATCTGGTATTCATGCAAGTGTTTTGTGTTGTCGGAAATGACACTCGAGCGGGTGGTGCTCGAGTGTAGTGATCGAGTGTTTCTTGGTTCTGCTAGAGCTCTCTGGAAACAGGAGAAAAATCAACATGCTCGAGTTGTGTTGATCGAGCTTGTTGATCGAGTGTACCTGAAAGCAAAGAAAAAACCAGAAACGTTTTTAGAATAATAGTATAATAAAGCTTAGTCTCAGAAAAGTGATTTTCCTAATTGTAGCTAACTAGTTCCCAGTTGGCAACGGCGCCAATTTGATAAACAAGAGGTTGCGGTGTTTTCTCAAATACCAAACTGTTTATGTAATCAATTGCAGTACAGTATGGTGTCAATCCACTGGGAGAGTAACTAGCAATCAAGATATAATCTACTTATTCTAATCTAAGCCAAATTCGGTTTTAGTGAGTGGTGATCTATCCTAGGTGATAACGAAATCTTAAAACAAAATGCTAAAAATGAAACACGGTATTAAAATGTAAAAACAGAGCATTAAAAGTAAAGCAATAGTGAAACTAATGATAAAGTGCAACACGAAATCTCAACCTAAAGCAGGGTATTAAAATTACGAAAATTCAATAAAGGAAAAACGGGTTCTCGAGGATTAGGATCAATGATTAGGGTATTCCTAGGGGTTCTAGACTTATCTATCAACCTATTTAGATGACCTCTAAGCAAGGAATCACAAAGTAATCACATTCGCTCTCGCGCAATGGGACCTCTCCTAAAAGACAACCTGACTTGACTCTCGCCCAACGATTGGAAATTCAAGAGGCCTTAAGTATGGACCTTACAAAGCCTAATAACACCCTAGACAATCAATCTCTTGAGCTAGGAAGATGCTATCTTAATTTAAGCATGTTCAAGTGATTCCCCAAACGCCTCTCGGGGGGGATTCACCAAGAGATCGAATTTCAATTGATCAGAAAGAAACAAGCATTAAGAACACTTAAACTAAAGAGATCTAAGACCTTATTTAAACATAGACAAATCTAGAAATCCCTAAGTTTTCCCCTAATCTCACCCTTTCCTCAAGAACCCTAGACTAACTTACTCAGAATTCATGAAATAAAATAAAGACTTAAAATCGAAATCTAATTGCATAAAACTTAAAGCTAAAAATTGTAAATGCCTTAGTGAAAATATGAGACTCGAAATTTGCTAGAAAATATTGTATATTGAAAGTAGAAATTCTAGTACAATTTATAGATCAAAAGATCTTAAAGAAAAAGGAAAAATACTTAAAGAGAAAAAGGGAAAAATTCCCTTGAAAGAAAAATGGGAATTTCCTTTTAAAAGTTAAAAGGAAATTTCCCTAAGAAAGAAAAATAGAAAAGAACTAAAAGATAATTGGGCTTGCACAAAGGGGCTTTTGATGGGCCTTTTTCGCAGAGAAGCCCAAAGATTCAATCTTTGTCTAAAGTCTCGGTTCTGGTCCGTAAAGGCACTCGACCAAGTGATGGTCGAGTGTCATGCCCGAGTGTCGGAGACTTGAGTGACAAATCTTCTAGTTTGCATCTTGAACTTCAACTTTAGACCAGTCGATTCCTCATTGGTCTTCTTGTACTCTGAAATACTTCGTGATAAGCTCCAAAAAGTACCTAAAAGTCCCTTTTATGCAATGTATGCAATGCCCGATACTAATAATGCAAATTATGCTAAAAGGAACCTAAAACAACGATAATAATGCAAGTATGAATGCAAAACATGCTAGATAATGGTCCTAAAATGTGGTAAAATGCAGACACATCACTAAGGGTTGTCTAAGAGAGGTGCATACACTTGCACTCTTTTTCCCTTCGTCTAGTTTTATCCCCATGGGTTTTCTAGACAAGGTTTTTAATGAGGCAATGTTGGATGCACTTATTCATTTATTCTCTTAGATAACATGCTGAAAGGAAGAAAGGGAAGACTAATTTCGACTAAGGCTTTAAGTGGACTTCTTCTAGTCTTTTATTTTATGTTTTGGGCTTTTGTACTTTCAGCCCATTCTTTTCAAAAGCCCATTTCGTGGCTCAGCTTTCCTATACGTATGTTGAACCCTAGTTCCTTTCATTTTATCAAACATTTTATTCTAAAAATTTTCTCTCACTTGTTTGATGTGTATGGTGTGTAATATCCATACAACTTGGGTCTTTCCTTCGTGTGTCATATCCTGGGTGAATTCAAGCTGAAGATCAAGAGTTCTTCATCCCTCTTGATAGTTCAAATCGATCCATAAAAAGTTCCTAAATGACTGTTTATCTTCACCATCGTATCTCCTTCATCCTTCATCAGAATCCACTAAACATTTGTCACAAGTCGTATCGTCCAGTCTTTATTCCACTGTCAAAATTTCAGATCAATCCGAGTTGTTTAGAGGTTAAACTCGTTCATCACATCTGAACGTGACTCTTCGGTTTCCAGTTTCGTGTTTTCCACTCTTGAGTGTTCACAATCTCTTGGATTCGCTCCTGGATGCTCCTAACCTACTGTAGGAGTGTATCATGTGGTATCAGAGCCGATTCAAGTCAGGTTGTTTCGAAAACTCTTCATATTCCTCTTGAACTTTTACGAAACTTTTCAGATTTTCTCTTTAAAACATTTTCTGATTTGTTAAACTGTTAGAGGTTGTGGAACCACCAAAAGGTCCTCTTTTTGTGACAAGAAGAGCTTTAAGTGTCATGACCAAGACTACAGAACAACAACAATGGGAAATTTTGTTCCATACTCGGTGTGTGATCAATGATAAAGTGTGAAGTCTTATCATAGATGGAGGTAGCTGTACCAATGTTGATAGCCAAACCATATTTCAGAAGCTCAGTTTGACGGAAATACCTCACCCAAGGCCGTATAAGTTGCAATGGCTGAATGATGATGGTGAGCTTGCTGTGAGTAAGCAAGTTAAGGTGTCTTTGACTATTGGCAAGTATGAAGACGAAATTCTATGTGACATTGCACCTTTGGAAGCTAGTCACATCTTGTTAGGAAGACCATGTCAATCAGACCGGAGAGCTATTCATGATGGCTTCACCAATCGTCATAGTTTTGAGTACAAGGGCAGAAAGATTATCTTAGCTCCATTGGCACCTCATGAGGTCTACCTAGATCAACTCAGCATGAAAAAGAAGCCACTGCAAAACCAGTCATCAAAACAATCCAAGACAAGGACAGAAGGGAGTGAATCACCTAACCTTTTGATAGTTTCAAAAGAGAATTTGCTTAATCTAATTGAATTGGAACCGGCTGTGCCGAGTAGTATTCTTACTCTTTTGCAGGATTTTCAAGATGTTTTTCCTGAAAATAATCGGCCGGGACTGCCACCAGTTAGAGACATTGAAGCATTTTCTTATGTGATCAGGTATAAGAAAGGTAAAGATAATGTAGTTGCTGATGCATTATCAAGAAGGTACACTCTTCTCACTAGTCTTGAAGCTAAGTTACTCGGTTTTGAACACATTAAATCTCAATATGTTTCTGACTCTGATTTTGAGAAGATCTTTGCAGCTTGTGAGAAGTTTACCCACGGAAAGTATGATAGACATGATGGTTTCCTCTTTTATAATAATTCTTTGTGTGTTCCTAACTCGTCTTTAAGAGAATTGTTTATAAAGGAAGCACATGGAGGTGGTTTGATGGGCCATTTTGGGGTGGAAAAAACTCTACAAGTAATGCAAGAACACTTCCATTGGCCTAACCTTAAGCGAGACGTTGAGAGACATTATGCTAGATGCACATCTTGTATAGTTAGCTAAAGCCAAATTACAACCTCACAGTTTGTACACACCTCTTCCTATTCCTTTGCATCCATTGCATGACATTTCTATGGACTTTGTTATAGGTCTACCTAGGACTAGAACTGGTCGGGATTCTATATTTGTTGTGGTGGATAGGTTCTCTAAGATGACACATTTTATTCAATGTCATAAAACTTATGATGCTATAAATGTTGCTAATTTGTTCTTTAGAGATATTGTTAGGTTGCATGGAATGCCTAAGTCTATAGTGTATGATCGAGACGTTAAGTTCCTTAGCTACTTTTGGAAAACATTGTGGTCTAAGCTAGGAACTAAGCTTCTGTTTTCAACTACTTGTCATCCTAAATCTGATGGACAATAGGAAGTAGTTAATATAACATTGTCTACACTTCTTATAGCATTGATTAAGCGTAACCTTAGGATTTGGGAGGAATGTTTGTCTCATGTTGAATTTGCATATAATCATCCTGTGCATTCTACTACTAAATACTCTCCTTTCCATATTGTTTATGGTTTCAATCCTCTATCTCCATCGGATTTAATGCCTTTACTTTTGAGTGAAAGAGTTAGTATGGATGGTAAAAAAAAGACTAAAGTGGTCAAGCGAATAAGCAAGGGTTAATATTCAAGCCAAAATAGAAAAGTATGTTCGTCGAGCCAAGAAGGGACGTAAGAAGGTGGTGTTTGAAGAAGACGATCTGGTTTTGATACATCTTAGGAAAGAATAATTTCCTAATGAAATAAAATCGAAGTTAATGCCAAGGATGTATGGACCCTTTCAGATCTATACAAGAGAAAGAAACAAAAAAAAAACCAGAACTTTTGGGAGAAAGAGGACGAGATCTGGGTGAAATGTGGTGATTAATGCGTCTAAAAACTTGCCAAGAAGGAACCTTGCTCTGATACCATGTAAGATTTAGCAAATAAAGAGAGATTGTAGAGATTTAGAGAGAATTGGAGAAGAAAATGAGTTTCAGATCTGAAATTGAGAGAGAGAGGAGAGAATGGTGGCTGAAGAAAGAGATTTTATTATCTCTTAACCCTTTACAAAGATGTGAATACAACCTATATATAGACAAGGAAAGAAAACCCTAGTTCTATACAAGACAAAATAAGAGTCTTATTGACTAACTTATTCTCCACATGTGATCTTATCTATAGGCTCCAGCGATCATGAGGAGGATGACCCTAATCTTGCACATCACCGAGTGACCCTAATTTTGCACATCACCAAAACTTCTTCTCTCAACTTCTTATGACAATATGAGATTTTCAGTGACCCTATTTTTGCACGGTGATAATATTGCGGTGACCCTATTTTTGCACGGTGATAATATTCATGGAACCCTTATTTTGCACATTTTAACAAATATGTAATGCTACGTGCATAAAAATTTAACCATCCAGCAAAATCGCGTTTTTTGTACATGTCGTACTTTGTTTCTTGTAAATTAGGGAAGACTTCTCGTATCTATCTGTCAAATTCACTGCAAATAAAGTATATTGATTATTAAGAATATGTATGTGAATAAATGAATTAATAAATGGATATATATATATATATACCTTTCAAAAGGCCCTACATTTTAACAGTTTCGCAATATATAATTGTGAGCTGCACAACAATATGTGTGATTTTTTTAGTACTCTTTCTTTAATTTTCCACTAAGCCTTCCGACCTGACTAAATATTCCAGGAACCGCAATGGCATATGCTCGTGCAACCCCTCCATCATCATATCGTCCTACTTGGGTTCGTTTCGTTTTGACAGTTGGACTAAAATAATACGATGTGAAATGAGAAGTTTCCTCTATCAGACTTCCGGCAACTATCGATCCTTCCAGTTTTGCTTGATTTTTAACCTTTCTTTTTAGATGAAATGTTGTAATGAAATGGAGTTGGGATGCTCGACTTTGAGACGACAAACAAGCATAAAGACGAGTTGTAACACACGCCTCCAGGGATCTTCACTCAAAGTTGAGGTTGGATAGTCTTTGCACCCCAGAAACTAAGAAGCTTCAGGGATCAAAGTATGTGGATCGAATGGTCTCACAGAAGTTGTTACAGACTTTTGATGTTCCCCCACAAAATCTTTGGATATGACACACCAAAGAATCAAGTTTACAATAGGATATTACATACCAATAGCTTGCTGGATATCACACACCAACAAAAGAGAAAGGACTGAATGATCTCTTTGATTAAAACGTGAATTGTTCTTCTGCTTGGAGGCAGCACAATACATATATAGGAGAGGGACGAAACCCTAGTGTTTCTCCAAATAAAATAAAAAGAAAAAACAGAAAGAATAGAAAAAGTCGAATAAGGAAAGTTTCCGAAAAATTCAATAAGGAAAATTTTGTTCTTCTTCCTTTTTCTTGTTATGGCTGTGTGAAAGAGGTATAGCCACGAATTTGAGTTAACAATGGGTTATGGTGATGTGAATCATTTGCCTCATTAAAAACCTTACCAAGAAAACCCATTGGGACAAAACTTGGACAAGGGAAAAAGAGTATAGATGAGACACATACCCATCGTTAACCTTATTGTGCTTGAACTGAAACAAGAATGGTTTGATTAGCCTTGTCTTCAACGTTGTGAAGTAGCACCACTTGTGTCCAGAAGGTGTCAAGCAATCCTCCTAGTGCTTTGTTGAATGCATTAGCTCGAGAATGGTTCATGGGACCAGCTGGTATGTGTAGAGCTTCCTCTGCTTCAAGCTCATCTTCTGGTTCCACGTCCTTGCTGTTTTCCATGCTCATATCAAACTTCTCTAGACAACTAATATATTGGAATCGGTGGTTTTTCATCCCTTGTGATATGCAATTCGGGCCTTGCATATATTTTGGCTATGTCCAACCTTACTTTTAAACTACTATCTTTACTCGATGTGAATCAGATCAAGATTGTGTCGTAGTAACAGACCACACACTTTCAACAAACTCAAATTCGCTGGGAGAGGAGTTGTCACAACATCACTAAGGCGTTCATTCATTAACTATCTATCTTGCCAAAATAGCACGTCCTTCCCATTGCCTAGGACCCAAGAAACTCTTTGAAGTGTTACATCTCACAAGCCTAATAACACACTATCCCAAGTAGATGACCTTTCAGCTTTTCTTGCATCCTAGAGAGATAGTGGATGTCTCCCACTTTATACTTATTTTGTAGTACTCTAGCCCAAAAAATTTTTTGTTCATGAAGTAGACACAAGCCAACTTTGGCAAGAAGAGTCTTGTTAGTCGGTTGAGCTCGTGGAATTCCAAGCCCTCCATCTGCTTTTGGAGCACACACTCTATCCCAAGAATTTTGATGTTGTCTCTTTTTCTCTGGAGTCGAACCCAATAAGAAGGATTTTGAAATCCAGTCAAATTATTAAGTGTATTCTTAGGTAGAGAAATGACACAAATCATGTGGATAGGAACTGAGGCTAAAACCGATTTCAATGTCACCCGACCAGCGAGACTTAAGAAACGTCTTTTCCAACCTGACAATTTAGAGGAAAGTCTATCCACCACTTCAGTGAATGTGTCTTTATTAATTCTTTTCTTTAGTATGGGCATCCCCGAGAACTTGTCTACATCCTTCGTTTGTTTTATTCCACTAGCCGCACTTATACTCCTTGCTAAATCACAACTCATATTATCGGAGAAGTAAATCTATAACTTCTCCAAACTTACTTTGTCTCGATGAAGCGTCCAAACGCTCTAAAACTGTCGTGGTGATATTAACTAACGAAACTGAAACTTCCGCAAATAGGATGAGGTCGTCTGCAAAGCATATGTGATAAATCTTTGTTTCTTCTCTCAATAAGCTGATAAGCTTCCATTCACGATCCGCCACAGACAACTCCATTAAGTGACAAAGTCTTTCAAAGCAAAGAACAATTAGAAAAGGGGACAAGGGGTGTCCTTGTGAGATCCCTTTGACCGGTTTAAAAGAAGTCTTCTCGCCATTCCACAATAGAGTCATCTAGAGCCCCAAAAAAAATTCGAAATCCAATCTATCTAATTCTTTGAAAATCCCGCTTCTAAAAGTCTCTTCTTAAAATTCCAACGGATTCGGTCATAGGCCTTCTCGAGATCAAAAGTTTCAAGAGCATATCGACCCTTCTTTATCTTCATTGTATGAACTGCTTCTTGCACAATAAGGATGTTATCTGTGCTTAGGCGTCCTAGGATAAAACTTGCATGAGCTTGTCTGATTAGTTTTAGCATTACCTTCTTCATACGCATAACAATTGTTTTTGTAATGATTTTGACCAACATGTTACATAAGCTGATGGGACAAAACTGCATAGTCTTCTTTGGTTTGGCAACCTTGGCTAATAACACCAACAAAGCATCATTCATACAACTTGGAAGAACTTTAGACTCAAAGAAGTTTAACACAAATTCAACTACCGACGGACCAACTGTGTCCCAACAGAGTTGATAAAAGATTGGTTGGAACCTATCTGGACTGGTAGCCTTATATTTCCCCATGGATCTAACCGAATTCTCCACTTGAGTTCTTGTGAAAGGCCTATTAAGAGCCACCAGCTCCTCTCGGAAATTGACTCAAATCTCACTTTCGGCAGTGGTTTTCTCACAATACGAACATCATAAAGAGAGTAAAGTTTCTTATAAAAAGTTGTTACTAACTCCCCCAAACAGCATGAATCTGAAACCTATTCTCCTTCATCGTTTTTCACCATGTCAACTTTTTCCACAGGCTTTTTGGAAGAACTTAGTTTTCTTATCTCCCATAGATATTTATTTTTCCCTTGGCGTTTGAAACCAACTCATCTCCTCCTGCTTTAGAGTGGCGTCAAGTTCCTTCGGAAACTTCCTCTCCAACTCCAGTAAGTCATTATATTGACACAACTCTAACCGATCTTAAACGTCTTTGATATTCGATAACAACCATGTTTTCTTCTTATTTACATCACCAAACACATCGCGTTTCCATTTCTTTAACTTAAGCCATAGCATTGCCAATGCAGCTAGTTTGATACGATCCCACAAAGGAATCAATCCCAATTTCGTCACTTGGAGGATATGGAGTTGGGATGCTCGAGTTTGAGATGACAAACGAACTTCAAGACGAGTTCAAAGATGGATATTATTGGGTTAGAGACGACACACGACTCAAACACAAGATGGTGGAATGATTGACGCCACAAAAGGTTGCAGAAGACCCTTTGATAAGTCGGAAAAGATAAGTGGGACAAACAAAAACTGATCCATGAATCTATGCTTAAAAGAGGTTTTTTTTTTATAAAAAGATAGATTGTTTTTTCTAGTGTAGGCCACAAAAATATAAAGGAGAGGAAGAAGAAGAAACTTGAACATTCCCAAGACAACCTAGGAAATACAAAGAATAATAAATCTGTCTTGGAAATGCAAAATGCATTAATCACTTATTTGACTCCTCAAATGACCCTTGGAGTCTTAAGCCACTGTTTTTGGACCTCTTATGAGCTTAAAACTCATTAACCAAAAGAGTCTCTTGATAGTGTAGCCCCATTACCTCATAAAAAACCTTAAGAAGAAAACCTAATGGGATAAAACTCACTTTAGGAAAAAAGAGTGTAATCGGACTACACACTCTTTGGTTAATCTTCTTGAATACTCATCTCAAGCATCAATGTATGAATGTGTTGCATGGGATCACTCTTTTTCTTGGTTCCACAGCCATTTCCACGTTCCAATGGTGCTGAAGTTGAACTCAAATTCCACCAATCGATTCTTAAGTTCGAGATTGAAGTGGAGCTTCCCATTCTTATATCATAGTTGCTACATCTCCATTCCATGAAAGAACTAGCAAGTCTTTATGTGCTTGCATAATTACTCCCTTCTCCACAGTAGTCTCACATACAACATGCCAAGCTTCAGCTGTCTTTGGAGCTTCTTTTGGTTTATACGGGTACGAATGAACTAAGTGACCATAGAGACCACAAAGTGGACAAAGTTTTGTTAACCCCTCAAAAGCCAGGTAGAAGCGCTCACCATTAATAATCATAGACCCTTTAAGAGGTTCATAAAGATTTACTTCAACACAAATACTTGTGAACCTCGCCCTCTCAAAATTGATTGTATTAAGATCCATCTTAAAAAAATTTCACAAAGTAGAGAAGAAGTGAACGGTTGCATGTTCATCAACCTAATTCACACCAGAGTAGTCACGATTTCATGCTTTCATGGATAAAATCTGGTGATCGTGCTTTCACCATACGGTAACTTCCAAACACCCTCCATGGACATCCCGTCAGTGCATTTAAAAATACTCATCTTTCAACTCAAAAGAGACCATCAATAACTGGCGAGGAAGATCCATCACATGCATCACCCCATTGGACCTCAAGATCTCTTAAAGTCTGATAGACATGGTCACAATTAAAAGAGATCAACCTAGAGCTTTCACAATTAGACAATTCTTCCAAATTCCATTCATAACTTCTAGTACCTCTGATCCTAATTCCATTCATATATTTCAAATTCCATTCAACACTGTAAACACCGGTTCACCTAACTTTCTTTTCGAAAACTCCATCGACATTCTCTCCTCCACATAATTATCCACAAAAAAATACGTATTTACGAAAATGTCATTAATGAAATTTGCCACATAAGAGATTAATTCTACTAAACTAATAGAGTGCAATGTAGTGAGTTAAGCAAACGTTAGTAGAGTTAAAGTGTGTTCAGTAGCGTTGACATGAATTAAAAGTCGTCTATAGTAGAGTTAGAATTATTGCATAGTAGAGTTGATTTTCGTGCTTTAATCAACTCTACGAAACTAACGGAGTGCAACATAGTAGGTTAACCAAACGTTAGTAGAGTTAAACTGTGTTTAGTAGAGTTGACATGAATTGAAAGTTGTGTATAATAGAGTTAGAATTTATGCGTAGTAAAGTTAATTTTTGCGCTTTAATCAACTCTACTAAAGTAACGGATGCAACGTAGTAGAAAGTGTGTGTAGTAAAGTTGAATTGTACGAAATATTCGTGCATGATAGAGTTAAAGTTTAACTAGTGGTAGAGTTAAAAAGTGTTTAGTAGAGTTTGACCTTTGTAGTAGAGTTGATTGTGAAAACCTAGACTACGTTCGTAGTTGAGTTAAAATTACGAATTTACCCCTTAGTTATTAGCTCATAAGTCGCGCACCTAACTGGTTCCTCCATAAGTGACGCCATTAGAGCTGTCGTTAAGCACCTTAGCTACTTTCAAAGTCCTTCATTGTAGTGTTTATTGGCTTTTTCCGTTTCGTTCTATGGATCAAATTATTTTGGTTTGTGGGATTTGGAGTTTTAAAGAAAGTCGATAAATTTTTTTGGTAGACTAGTCCTACGAGTGTCGGATCATAGGCATTGGTGAAGATTTAAGATTCGATTAATTTATGGAGATGGTTTCCAATTTTGATTTGCATCAACAATGTCATGAGGTAAAATTAAGCTACATCCCAAATATAGTCATTCATTCACTACCACAAGATACTCCTCATGTCTTTGTAAGTAACAAAAGCGAATTGAAAGTGTTTGTGCAACAATTTCGTAAAGAATCAATGCGTCTATGTGTCGAGATTTCCACTAGATCTCATGTGTCAGCGAGTTTCCCTGAAAAAATGTAACAGTAAAGGTAATGGTGATGAGAAATTCTGTTGTAAGTTGGAGAACTATGATGTCTCGTGTAATAGAGTTGACCCTTCGTCTAATAGAGTAGATCATTTCTCTAGTAGAGATGTCCCTTGTCGTAGAGTTGGTCAAAATTGTGGTGTAGTTGATCCAGTGTTTAGTAAAGGTAGACCAAACAATGAGCGTATGCCAAAAAATGTGAAACAAGAAACTAAGCATGCTGAGGACAAAGGTGCAAAATTCAGATTCGACTGTTGCGATGATATGGATGGTGCAAGTTCTGATAATGAAGATTATATCATAGTTCGTAGAAAATCGAAGGAAAAAGAGAAGAAAAACCTCTCGGAGAAAGCAATGGGGTTGGATTTGAAGGCTGAGTATTTTGACATAGAAATGGCAGCACTAGCATTGGCTGTTGGGCAACTATACTCATAAAAAAGAACTCGTGACGAGGCTAAAGATTCTTTTTGTCTTACAAAGGTTTGACTTCGATGTTGTTGCCTTATCGAAGACAGTGTTGGATGTGAAATGTTGGGTACCAAACTGTCAGTGGAGAGGGAAAGCTTCACCTGTTGATTATGGTGGTTGTTTCTTTGTCCAAAAGTATAGGGGAGAACATAGTTGTTCTGTTACAGAGAGATCAGGTCGTGCACGACAAACATATACTGAAGTCTAAGGACGGTTATACGTGGAATTAGTAGGCATAATTGGATCATGTGTTCGTCCTCAACATGTTGCCGATTCAATGAACAAGTGATTCGGTCTAAAGGTATAAACTTAATATAACGTAATTCGGCATGGTGGAGTTAATCTTATTGTAGTAGAGTTAGTGTGGAAATAATAGAGTTAATCTTTTTTGTAGTAGAGTTAATGTTAAACTTCATTGTAGTAAAGTTAAATGTCTGTATGGTGGAGTTAATTTTTAAATAAGAGTTAATGTTCCTTGTAGTGGAGTTAATGTAGTCATGGTGGAATTAAACTAGTTTGTAGTAGAGTTAAATGTCCTTGTAGTGGAGTTAAGGTGGAAATAGTATAGTTAATCTTCCTTGTAGTGGAGTTAACGTAGTCAGTTAAACTTGTATAGTAGAGTTAGATGTCGGTATGGTATGGTGAAGTTAATTTTTACGTGGTAGAGTTAATGTGGAAATAGTAGAGTTAAATGTCCTTGTAGTAGAGTTAAATATCCTCGTAGTGGAGTTAAGGTGGAAATAGTAGAGTTAATCTTACTTGTAGTGAAGTTAATGTAGTCAGTTTAACTTGTATTGTAGAGTTAGATGTCAGTATGGTGTGGTGGAGTTATTTTTTATCTGGTAGAGCTAATGTGGATATAGTAGGGTTAAATGTCCTTGTAGTAGAGCTAAATGTCCTTGTAGTGGAGTTAATCGTCCTTTATAGTAGAGTTAGTGTCGTCATAACTACAATTTATGCAGTTAAATTATTGGAAAGCATACTGTATTCTAAGCCAAGCAGGACCCCTAGTTACATGAACTTCTGAAAGTAGTTTCCAAGAAATTTTGTTGTACTTGTTTGCTATTAGAAGAGCGAATCCCATAACCCTAATAAAGCTCGAAGTAGACGAGCAAGACAGGTTCAAGTTTGTATTCATAGCATTCAATGCAAGTATTAGGGGTTTTCCATACATGGGGAAGGTTGTTGTTGTTGACGGTACATTTTTGCAAGGGAAATATAAAAGTACTCTACTAATTGCTACCATGCAAGACGGTAACTTCAACATATTTCCTATGGTTTTCGGTGTAGGTGATACCGAGAATGATGAATCTTGGGAATGGTTTTTTAGACAGCTCAACAGTGTTATCCCTGATGACAGAAAAATGTCCATCATATCAGATTGGCATAAATCCATTGCTAAAACCATAAAGAATGTGTACCCACTTTTGAACATTTTGTCAAAATTTAAAGGGGGAGAGCCCTTTAAGTTGTTTAAGAAAGATGTCATTGCGTTTAAATTTGATGAGTTCAATGCTATATTGCTCAGATTCTAGCGTTATATCCAAAGCTTCATGCGTACTTAATAAAAGTTGATGTGCAGGTGTGCATTCGAGTTTATTTCCCGAAAAGATATACAATTTCACTACGTCGAACATTGCAGAATCAATCAACAATTGCTTATCAGACGCAAGAACTTTCCCCATTGTGCAGCTTGTAGATGCAATTAGGGCGATGTTAACAAGTTGGATCGCAAAGAGGAAAATAAAGGCTATTCTCACATATACTAGTCTAACAACATCTCTTGAGAAGCTCCTACAGGTAGAGAAGCTCCTTGGTAGAGTTAATTCGTTCGTAGTAGAGTTGACATTTTATTTCTTAAATGACAGACAAGGGTCGAGGAAGATAGGCAGTACAATGTGGAGGACATAGACGAACACCAAACTGGTGTAAGACTATCTGAATCTTCTCAGACTGAGAAGACGTGTTCCTGCAAGCGGTATAACGTCAAAAAAAATTATTTGTGTGCAAGTCATTGCCGCTGTTAAGGCTTGGAAAAAGCCGACAATCAAACTTATGCATCCACACAACCATCTTGTACAACACATACTTCTGTAGTATTCTTCCTAGGGATGCTACAATTCCCGTTATGTTGGATGTGAGTTGTAAGGTGTGTAATCCGCCACACGTGCATCAACAACCAGGGAGGCAAAAAAAATTGAGGATAAATAGCTGGTTCGAGGGTTCACAATCACCAACACGTCCAAAGAAAGTTGCAGCTTGTTCTAAATGTAAGCAAGTAGGTCACAATGCCCGTACATGTAGTGAAAAGTTTCATTATTGAATAGTAGAGTTAACTCTTGTAGAAGACTTTATCCTTATTTAGTAGAGTTAACATCGTTATGGTAGAGTTAATTATTGTTCAATAGAGTTAGTGTAATTGTTGTTGTCAATAATTTTGAATGGTAGAGTAATTGTTGTTGTCAATAATACCCACATGTCCTATCTATTCATATAAATACTATCGAATGACAAAAGTCAAGTAATATTGGTCCTTAAAGAGTATACAAGATCGCATCTTTGCGATACCATGTTTTCAAACACATGTGGGTTTAAACTACGACTATACAAAATCTACAAATATACTACTCTAAGACTATACAAACTAAGACTATACAAATCTACAAAGTTACTACTCTAAGACTATACAAACTAAAACTATACAAATCTACCAATCCAGCAGGAGGTCTTAGGAAGTTGTAATGAGGGCGACCTTATCACACAATTGTTGTGGGCCTTGATCTGTGCACGCAATTGACTCCTCCATTGGAAGTTCCTCTCTGAATTCAATGGCGTATTTCAGCTGAGAGAAGCTAATGTACTCATCATTAAGTCCTTCGAATTTGCATTCGAGGGCCAAACACTTCATCAGCTACTATACGGTAAATGAACTCCACTATACATGTATATGAACTCTATATACGATAAATGAACTATAGCACAAAAGGTAAATGAACTGTACTATACGGTAAATGAACTCTACCACAAGGTAAATGAACTCCACTATACATGTATATGAACTTTACTATACGTTATGTAACTCTACCGAAACTACTATACTAAATTTGAGTAATTTACTTGCATGACTCCATCATTGTAGTAGCGATGTTTCAAGTTGGGTCGGGATCATATATGTGAATCCTCCCTTCTAACAGATTAACCTCAAGGGTCATCCAATGGTTGTTGTTAATGTTATGAGGAATGTAAAGCATATCCACGTCTCTCGTTCATTGCTTGTTAGTGGCACAAAAGTTAGGCTGGATGCCTTGGAAGAGATATTTAAACCCATTGGGCCACGGGTAATCATCTTCATGTCGCACGTAATCTCTAGTGTATTTGTGACACCAAAAAGCACAAAACTGTGGATCGAGGAAAGCAATTTGAGGACTCCTGAATGGGCTGAGATTTTGAAAAGATTGTTGCCAAAAAAATACATACCGGCCGTCATATGTTGTAATAAAAAGATTAATATAACTCTATCAATCAATAACTTAACTGTCCTAGTACTCTAAATGAACTTTACTACATATAACTTAACTCTACCATACTTTTTCAGTGAACTCTACTATACTTCAACTTACCATATCATGTAGCCACTCATATTGATCGATATGCCACCTCTGTTTTGGGGCACCAAACGTAGATAGAAATTTGCAATTGGACTCGGGGTACCGTCGACCGTAATGTCCCAAAACAATTTGTTAACACGGTGTAAATAATCGAAGAATTTTTATGCAACACAACATATACTCACTTTGTCCACGGGAAATAGATACTTACAATTCATCACAGTCATGTAGTCGTATTTTTATTTTAGGAATCGGCCCAAAAAGATCATAGACTCGAGGAGAATGAACCGCATTCTTATGAATCCTCTTGTAAGAAGAAAAAAACGGTAAATGAACTCTACTATAAGGTATATAAACTTTACTTTACATGTAACTGAAATCTACTATACTTGCAAATGAACTATACTATACTTGTAAATGAACTCTACTATACATGTAAATGAACTCCATAATAAGGTAAATGAAGTCTACTATACAGTAAATGAACTCTACTTTACATGTAATTGAACTCTACTATAATGGTATATTTTGGTGATGACGTGGGATACTTGGGTGTCATCGAGATGATGTTAGCCTAATTTGAATGAGCACTACGCTTGCTCATCCTCTCCTCGACATAAGCATATGCCTTCCTCTTATTACTTATGTCCCAGACGGATTCATTTAGATTGAAGACAAGTATGTCTCCAAGCATGGTTCCCACTTTCGGATCTTCAGTATCGTTTGTCCAAAGAGGCATTATCTCCAGAGGCTTTGTAATTAACTGCTTAAGACGTACCTGGTAGACAAGAAGATGCAACTTTATTAAATATAAATTAACTCTACTAAACCAGCGATCAACTCTACTACACATAAATGAACTCTACTACGGAGAAATAAACTGTACTATACAAAATTGAACTCTATTACTCTAAAATAAACTCTACTATATGAATTCTACTACACATAAATGAATTCTACTATAGATAAATAAACTCTACTCTATAACTCTAAAATAACATCTACTAATACATGAATTCTACACATATAAACAAACTCTATTATACTTAACTGAACTCTACTACACCAAAATAAACTCCACTAATCGACTCTATCAATCACCTAAACCAACTCTACTATGAAAGCAATTTACCTTTCCAGCTTGTGTGTTTTGTTGCTCCAACTTCACAATTTCTTTGGTTTCAATGGCTTGTTTCTTGATTGGTCTCCATCGTAGAATGGGAATGTCACCTTCTCTTTGATCCCCAAATATTTCAGCTAATATGGGGATAGACTCAAATGCCTATATGAAAATTGAGTGCACAAACCCATGTAGAGTATAAGTGCCCTTTTTGTAGGATGAACATTTGATCAATTTCATTAGTTCATGAAATGCTACTCTTCCCCATAAATGCCTCTCGAACTTCTCAAAATTTGCAACCAACTTAGCAAAACTAGAAGGAATCCTAATATTTACATGACAACGATAAACCCCAATATGCAAAACCACTAGCAAGCCAACCATCTTCCTCTTCTCGAAAGACCACCCTCTATATCTCTCCAACACCTCTTTCAACTATACCCATGTAGGGCCTTCACTAATGATAAACGGGTTTTTGCGGTGTTTTCTCAAATACCAAACTGTCTATTTAATCAATTGCAGTACAGTATGGTGTCAATCCACTGGGAGCGTAACTAGCAATCAAGATGCAATCTACTTATTCTAATCTAAGCCAAATTCGGTTTTAGCGAGTGGTTATCTATCCTAGGTGACAATGAAATCTTAAAACAAAATGCTAAAAATGAAACAAAGTATTAGAATGTAAAAACAGAGCATTAAAAGTAAAGCGATAGTAAAACTAATAATTAAGTGCAACATGAAATCTCAACCTAAAGCAGAGTATTAAAATCACGAAAATTCAATAGAGGAAAAACGGGTTCTCGAGGTTTAGGATCAATGATTAGGGTATTCCTAGGGGTTCTAGACTTATCTATCAACCTATTTAGATGACCTCTAAGCAAGGAATCACAAAGTAATCACATTCGCTCTCGCGCAATGGGACATCTCCTAAAAGACAACCTGACTTGACTCTCGCCCAACGATTGGAAATTCAAGAGGCCTTAAGTATGGACCTTACAAAGCCTAATAACACCCTAGACAATCAATCTCTTAAGCTAGGAAGATGCTATCTTAATTTAAGCATGTTTAAGTGATTCCCCAAACGCCTCTCGGGTGGGGGGGGGGGGGATTCACCAAGAGATCGAATTTCAATTGATCAGAAAGAAACAAGCATTAAGAACACTTAAATTAAAGAGATCTAAGACCTTAATTAAACATAAACAAATCTAGAAATCCCTAAGTTTTCCCCTAATCTCACCCTTTCCTCAAGAACCCTAGACTAACTTACTCAGAATTCATGAAATAAAATATAAACTTAAAATCGAAATCTAATTGCATAAAACTTAAGACTAGAAAAAATCGTAAATGCCTTTGTAAAATATGAGACTCGAAAATTGCTAGAAAAGATTGTATTTTGAAAGTAGAAATTCTAGTACAATTTATAGATCAAAAGATCTTAAAGAAAAAGGAAAAATACTTAAAGAGAAAAAGGGAAAAATTCCCTAGAAAGAAAAATGAGAATTTCCTTTTAAAAGTTAAAAGGAAATTTCCTTAAGAGAGAAAATAGAAAAAGAACTAAAAGATGATTGGGCTTGCACAAAGGGGCTTTTGATGGGCCTTTTTCGCAGAGAAGCCCAAAGATTTAATCTTCGTCCAAAGACTTAGTTCTGGCCCGTAAAGTCACTCGACCAAGTGATGGTCGAGTGTCATGCTCGAGTGTCGGAGACTCGAGTGACAAATCTTCTAGTTTGCTTCCTGAACTTCAACCTTAGGCAGACGATTCCTCATTGGTCTTCTTGTAATCCGAAATACTCCGTGATAAGCTCCAAAAAGT
>JAKUCM010003369.1:0-25750 GCA_023374145.1 Lepidium sativum
CCAAGGCGGGGTTTGACAGAGAAACATAACGATCGGAAAGGTACGGAAGTCGGAAATCGGGTTGCAAGGTGGAGGAGGCTACGCATAAGTCTCGATCCGGAATCTCCGAGCGAATGGTAGGCGTTGTCGTTGATCCTTTCGATAACTTGAAAAAGCCCGTATCCTCGCGGGCTGAGTTTGTCTTTTTGGTGTTGCAGGAACCGTTCTGGTCTCAAGTGTAACCAAACCCAATCGCCGGATTTGAAGATCATTGCCTTGCGGTGTTTGTTGGCTTTTCGGGCATATTGCTCGATCCGTCTTTCCAAATTTTCCCGAACCTCGGCGTGCAATTTCTTGACTAGCTCGGCCTTAGTTAACCCGTCTTGACACTCTATTTTATTTGGCAGTAGTGGTAATAGGTCCATAGGCATTAAAGGTTTGAAACCGTAGGCCACTTCAAAGGGGGATTTCTTGGTTGCGGAATGAATCAACTGGTTGTACGCGAACTCCATGAGCGGGAGTAATTCGAGCCAAGTCCACTCGTTGCTCACGACGGTGGTCCGGATGAGAGCTCCTACTATCCGGTTCACGACCTCTGTCTGGCCATCGGTTTGCGGGTGGCATGCTGTTGAGTAAAGTAATTTTGGTTCCCATCTTCCTCCATAGGGTCCGCCAAAAGTGTCCACGGAACCTCGGGTCGCAATCGGATACTATGCTGCAGGACAACCCGTGTAGTTTTACCACTTCTCGGAAGAAGAGGTTGGCTAGAGCCATGGCATCCGTGAGCTTGTTGCAAGGTATAAAGTGTGCCATCTTCGAAAACCTGTCAATAACAACAAAAATAGAATCCTTGCGATAGCAATTAGGCAACCTAAGCACAAAGCCCATTGATAAATCAACCCATGGTCCATTTGGAATTGGTAAGGGTGTGTATAACCTGTGGGGTCGCGGCGTGGATTTGGCGGTCTGGCAAGTGATGCACTGACCCACTAATTTCTTTACCATGCGTTTCATCTTGGGCCAATAGAAGTGTTCTTTAAGAACTTCCAAGGTTTTGTTGACTCCAAAATGATCGGTTAAACCACCTTCATGGGCTTCTTGCATTAAAAGTGTTCGGATTGAACCGGCGGGTATGCATAGCCTACAATCACAGAAAAGAAAACCATCATTAATATAGAAACGAGAATGAACTCCCATTCTGTGGTCCCTATAGCTTTCTCTGAATTCTGGGTCTTCCCCATAGGCTTCTTTGATTCCTTCAACCCCAATACCCTTGCCTCCATAGTAGTGATCAACGCATGCCTCCTTGATAAAGCGTCGGCTACAATATTTTCCTTGCCTTTCTTGTACTTGATTACATAGGGAAATGCCTCGATGAACTCTAGCCATTTGGCGTGCCGCTTCTTGAGATTGGTCTGGCTGAGGAGGTGCTTCAAGGTTTTGTGGTTCTTGTGAATCACAAACTCTCAGGGTAGGAGATAGTGTTGCCAAGTTTCCATGGTCCGAACCAAGGCATAAAGTTCCTTGTCATACGTCGGGTAATTCAGAGTGGGGCCATGTAATTTCTCATTAAAATAGGCCACGAGTTTGCTTCCTTGGGTTATGATCGCTCCAATTCCGATATCGGATGCATCACACTCCACTTCGAAGGTTTTCTCAAAGTTGGGTATGACGAGAAGAGGGGCTTGGGTCAGCCTTCTCTTGAGCTCGCGGAAAGATGATTTTTGGGCTGGTCCCCATGCAAATTCTTCACTCCTCTTGATGATGGCGTTAAGAGGCGCGGCCACGGTACTAAAATCCTTGACAAATCGTCGTTACAAGCTGGCCAAGCCGTGGAAGCTTCTTACTTGGATTATGGTGGTTGGTGTGGGCCATTCTTCTATGGCTCTTATCTTTTCTTGATCCACTCGTAGGCCCTGCGCAATCACAACAAAACCTAAAAACACAAGTTTATTTGTACCAAAAACACACGTCTTGAAGTTAGCGTATAGTTTTTCTTCTCGAGGTATTGTAAAAACCGCATTAAGATGGGACAAGTGATAATCTAGGTCGCGGCTATAAATAAAAATATCATCAAAATAAACCACAACAAATTTATTGATAAAGGGTCGGAGTACGTGATTCATTAGACACATGAAGGTGGATGGGGCGTTTGAGAGGCCGAAAGGCTTGACCAACCATTCGTAAAGACCTTGAGACACTCTAAGACATTCAGAAGCATCCAGGAGAGTCTTCCCATGCTCCAGAACGCACAGGAATAGGCGAATCCTCCTCATTAAAGACTTTCCATATCCGTCGATCACCAAATCTTCTCCAACAGCTCTAAGATCAACGGTCCTCATAACTTGTTCGTTAGAGACTTAATTATGTGATATTTCCTTCCTATTTTAAGCATATTACCGTTGTACATTGAGCCTATATAACCTCAAGCCTTCCTTTGTATTTTTAAGACTCGAAAGACGTAAAAAACACTTGAATGATGAAATTCTCTTTGTTAGAATACTTAGCCGCCTTGTCTTTCTTTTGAGGATTCAAGAACGAGAGACGAGTCAAGCTTGTGAGATTCCAACATGACGGATCCGAGATTATCAGAGGAATAATCACCCTCCTTTGTGGTTCTCATTCACGAAATTCCGCCAAAAACTAGTGTTCATCGGTTTGGACTCACCAAGGTCAAGCCGTTGATTCATATCCGAGACCTCACCACCGAGGCTCCTATCATTGGTGGTAACCACTCTTGAGATCGATCTTGGTAAAGATACTTTCTCCATCTAACTCATCAAGCATATCGTTTAGTCTCGGGATGGGATGCCTATACTTCACGGTTATATTGTTGACTGCCCTACAGTCGACACACATACGCCAATATCTATCTTTCTTGGTGACTAGGAGAACCGGCACGACACACGGGCTGAGACTTTCGCGCACATAGCCTTCCTTCATGAGATCACCGAATTTCCTTTCCAATTTTTTAGCTTCGGTTGGGTTGACTCTATAGGCGGCTCGGTTTGGAAGTTGAGCTCCCAGGATGAGGTCAATTTGGTGCTCAATTCCTCGGATATGTGGAAGGCCGTGAGGCAACTCTTCGGGAAACACATCTTGGGATTGGCTTAGGAGCTTCTTAATGGCTTCCGAGACGGGAACGTCTTCACTAGCTATAGACAACAACTCTTTAAAGACCATTAGTGAAACATGATAAGTGGAGTCACTAAATGATCCCCTAATATCCCCTACATTAATCAATAGGTTTGTTTTAGTGTCCGGGTCTTTAGTCATATTTGTTTGCAATTCATTAACTTGAGAAGGTGTCAACGGTTTTAGGCAAATATATTTTTTGTCATGTGTGAATTAGTATTGATTGGTATGACCACAATGCAACATTTTCTTATCAAATTGCCAAGGCCTACCCAACAATAGGTGGCTGGCTTGCATCGGGACTACGTCGCATAGGACTTGGTCCTTATATGGCACTACACTAAATGTAACCGAATCTTGTTCGGAGACATTGATCATAGACTTATTATTCAACCACTTAAGCTTATAGGGTTTCGGGTGGGGTGTGGTTACAAGAGAGAGTTTCTTGACCATGTAGGAACTCGTGAAATTAGTAATGAGCCCCCATCAATGATCAAGCCACACACCTTCCCATTTACCATGCACCGAGTGTGAAAGATGTTGTCACGCTGGTTGGAGTCTTCTGGCAATGGGCTTACACTAAGCATCCGGCGGATCATGAGAAGTTCTCAAACCTCCGGCTCGGGGATGGTTTCTTTGACCTCGACATCCTTGGGGAGTTCTTGCGGCTCGTAGGCCTTGTGTTAGGATTCATACTCCCCGGTGGCCGTGAGGGTCATATTTCATTGATTTGGACAGTGAAGCGCATAGTGGCCTCGGCCTCGGCACTTAAAACATTCGATATCTCGGGTCCTTGCATCGGCGGGTTGAGGGCATGGCTCGGGCCGCGAGTCGTTGTTCGGCTCTCGCGGCTTGAATTGGGAGTCGATGCGGGCACCTTTCAGCTTCTCGGGTCCACGGTTGGCTCCTTGGGAAGATGATGAGTTCGGGGACCAGCTCGAAAATCCTTGGCCCCGGATCCGAATAGTGCTAGCGTTCTTCCTCTTGATTTGTTGTTCCACTTGGATGGCCAACTGCAACATCTCTTTGAAACTGTGGTATGTTTGGCGCTCGACCTTCCTTGTGATCATATCATTCATACCATCCAAGAACTGAGCCATTAAAGCTTCCTCGGTCTCTGATGTTACACATATTTTGTCGGTTTTGAGCTCATTATTACAGTTATATTTGGAAAATTTGTCTATGTTTTATTGAGATTTCACGTAAAAGAACGTTCAGAGTTGGAATCATGTTTGAAGGTGGACTTTGGAGAGGTTTGAAGCATTTTCCGTCATTCTCCACGGATGGAAGGACCGATCGACCTATCAAGGATCGATCGATCAGTCATCTCAAAGGAATATGCGCACGATCTGAAGAACGACTTGGTTTCTGAGAAGATCGACTCATCATCCAAGAGATCGATCGATCGCCTAGTGCTCGATCGATCCTACCCTTTCGCAGAAACCTAATTTCGCGATTTTCAACCCTTGTTTTGGGCCCTATAAATACTATTTTCCCTATTTTTATTAGAGGAGAGTCTCTTGGATATTGGAGAACAAAATTTTACAGAGTTTTGAGAGTTTGTAAGCTAGGAAGAAGATCTCTTCATACTTGAGAAGAATTTCTGAATCCTTTTTATTTTATCTTTATGCAATTTCAATTTCAATTCATCATGATTTGCCAAAGTTGTTGTTCTATGTCTGAGTAAATCTTAGATCGGATCTAGGGATTCTAGGGTTTTAGAATTCATTGTTGGGGAACAAATAGGATTGATTAGTAGATGATTCTCCATCTAATACTCGAATATAATGCATAGATTAGCCTGATCATTTAGTCAATGATTTTAGGTTGTTAACTTTCCAGAAGATTGTTAAGAACTGGAACTAGATTATAAGAGCAATTCCTTCACTACCAACGAGAGTTGATGCTAGGTTGGATTGTGTGTAATTGAACCCAAACGATAAAGCCAATTTGTAATCTGAAACGAACGAGTGTTAGGACCTTTAGGTTATCGATAGAGGGATAGATTCAACGAGAGTTGGTTTATCTTTATTTATGTTCAAGCCGAGATTAAGATTAGAGTAGTCCCTGAATACTTTTCCTGACAAGAATTCTAACTCCCGAATGAATACCTGACATCCGATTGGTTTAATTATTTGATTACATTCATATCTAAGTTGTTAGAATTCACTTCCTTTATTCGATTGATATAGCTTGTGATTCAATAGGAATTGAGAGTGTGACTTGGTTCTTCGTGGATTCGATCCCTAAATATTATTTCGTTTGCTGTGCACTTGCAGTAGGATATAGGGTTAAAACTCGTAGTATCAGTCTCTTCGAATTGTAACCGGTTCCTTAGGTGCTCAAACTCTTCAAAATATTCTTCAACACTCTTAGTTCCTTGGGTAAGCCTTCTAAACCGTCTTTGAAGGTCCCAACTGTAATATTGAGGAATGTACCGACCCCTCATCATGGCCTTCATGGCAGTCCAATTGGGCACATGTCGCTCATAATTCCTCCTTTGGTCATCCACGTCTTGATCTCACCACGTAAGAGCATGATCCGTGAGTTGGGCAGCGGCGAAAGTGACTTGGCGTTGATCCGGATAGCTGTAGCAAGAGAACACCTTGTCCATATGTCCTTCCCATTGTAAGTAGGCCTCCAGATCTACCTTCCCGGCGAAGATGGGAACGGTGAGCTTGTAAGAGGGTCCGGTTTGATTGGGGCCCATGGGTCGATTGTCATCTCGATGTGGCTGTCTATGCCTTGGGTATTTTGGGTCTTCTTTGGACGAGTAATCCTTGACTTGTCCTTGGTCTTGCTGTTGGCAGAGAGGTGGTGGAACTCTCGGGTCGCGGAAATGTGGTGTTCTTTGGGCGGCTGGCCGAACGATCTCTAATTGGTTAAGTCGCTCATCGATCTGGCCCAACTGAGCTTGGATTTGAATGAGGACGGCTCCAATCTCAGGTGGAGGAGCCGGTGCTATTGGTGGATCTTGGGCCGCCATTGTACGGACGGCGGCATACGGATTCCGGTGCGAAAAAGGTACAGACGGTGGAGAAGGTCGCCGGAAAAGTAGGTCCGGCGGTGAGAGGTCATCGGAGAAAATAGTACGGACGGCGGTGTACGGATCACAGTCGTAGAGTCTGTGGACGGAGGGACGTACATATTAGCGATCGTACAGGGCGCGGGTCTCGGTCAGCAGTTGTACCGTCTGGCATACGCGTTCCACCTGTCCAAAATCAATACACGTGCATAAATGCTGACGGTAACTGCATAAAGAGGAATCTTTTAAAAAATATGACAGCTAATGATTGGTCAAAAGTAGTCAAAGATTAGAGAGAGAAAAGCTAAAAGCCGCCAACGACCGAGCTACACGACAAGGAGTACGGAGTCGCAAGCGCGAATCGTGACACGTGGTTTCAAAGCCATCAGAGAAACGCCTAAACTCTACTGGAAAATCACTTTATGGATCTAGCAAGCAAAGTGAAGAACACCGAATGCAAATATCGAAGAACATGAAGGTTCAGAAATTGGCTAAAAGGCGGAGAAAACTTCGAACGAGTGGGTTTCAAGGCCACTAGAACGAAACCGAAGCAAGACTCCAGCTTTTAACGTAACAACAGAACCAAAAAGACAGAAAGACTCAAATTTTTTACGAGACACACGAAGTAAGACGAAAGGAAAAACACGGCTAAGCAAAAGACAAATTTTTTTTGAAAGAACGGAAAATACAAAGGAAACTAGAAAGGATAAATACAACCGTGGGGATCTTCAACTCTGATACCAAAAACTGATGCGTCACGCGGTGAAGGCGGGGTTTTCCGGAGAAATATAACGATCAGAAAGGTATGGAAGTCGTAAATCGGGTTGCGAATGGGTTGCGAGGTGGAGGAGGTTACAGATGGTTGCGTAATCTCCGTGCGAATGGTTGCGAATGGGTTCGGGATGAGGGAATGGAATGAGGTAGCGACACGTGAGCGATAGCTCTTCTCATGATACAGCCAGACTTAGCCGCCATGAGCTCAGTTCGACGGTGGCTAAGGGTTTCTAAGCGAGTCACACGCAAAGAGAGAAAATAGAAACTTGTTCTTTCATTAAAATGAGGTTAGCCTAATTACAAAGACATAAAAGGCCCTTTTATAGGCGCACTTAAAAACCTAGATATTTGGGTCAACACAAAGCGGGTCAACATAAACGATGTGTCCGTACAAAAGAAAGAAAACTTCACGGCTTAAAAACAAGAGGGATAGAAATGGCCACGACATACGGAGATGCGTGGCCATGCGCTAAGTGTCTTGGCCTCGTTAAAACCTCCCTTGGGAAACCACTTGGGACAAAACCAAGGTGAGGAAAAAAAGTATCAGACTTCCTTAACGGCTAAGGGTCTTCATCTAGTGATGGTGAAAACCGTTCGGATAACCTCCGTTGGGTCGCGTCCGGCTTGGTTGTATGACCGCGGGTCATACAACGCTAGGAATTTGGCTGCGTAATTGTTGCATTGGGTCTGGACTTTTCTGACAGCTGTCTTGGACCTAATAGTGATCCATGGGTCAATTGTCGGTATTTGGCTAGCGTTTTATGTTTCGCGGGTTAGTCTGTCGTCTGTTCCGTCATTTATGCCTTCCGACAGGTAGAGACTCATCATACATGGTCCTGAGGATAACGAGTAAATTATTGAAAAAAATTGTGAGGAAAATATATATACATTTTCCAATTACGTACACTAAAAATAATATTTAGTGACATATAGTAACAAACGCAGATTTATAACCAATAATTAATTGTGTCACTGTTTCAATGTACCTTCTGATTACAAAAAAATTGAGTCACATGTTTCAATTAAATCAATGAATGAACAACATCCTCACCAAAAAGAATTTGGGAACTGGTTTCGGTCAAATAAAGTCTTTTCTAATAGAGTTTGACTTCAAGAAATAGTGTAATCTCATATAATATTGTTTGAACTTTTAGGGGGAATTTTAATTTTCAATCTTAATATCACACTTTTTGGACATTATTTTTCTCTCAATCATCACTCGCATTTTTCACAAGTATATATATATATGGCAAAATTTTAAACATTCATTATTATACCCAAATGAGTACCATAGAAATAGTCGAAATATCATACAAATGCAAAATACATAACAAAACCAAACCATTCAACTAGATTATTCATAACATAAAAGTCGAATAACGTTGGTGCTTCATTCAATCCCTTCCATATCTTAGTTCATTTTCTTAGTCGATAGACTTTTCTTTTGGTTTAGGCGATGGAGATTTTCTCGGTATAAAACGAGTTCTTAAGGGGGTATGAAGCTCGCATAGCAATACCACATAAGCCTCTTGGATTGGTAACATTACGAGCCATCTTCATGTAGCCAGCTTCTCCCCAGGTGTTGCCCCTTGAGTTTTTCACGATCCAATAGTCACGACCCTTCTCGGTTCCATATCCAACCACAACTACACCATGGTTTAGGTTTGTTCCGCATGTTCCATCAAATACTCCCTTTAAAAAATTATCAAATGGAAAAAGTTAATGAAATTATTTATCAAATAAAAAAACAGGAAATAACATTTCTTTGTTGAGTTTTTATCAGTTTGATAGTTAAATGTTCAGCTAATGATTATACTGTTCACACAAAAAAGTAAAGTTTTGCTTTACCGATTCATAAAGCTGAAACTCTCGGCTATTTGAATCGATAATGGCAGTTACAGGCTGGTGAGCTACGGCTTTCATTAGAGCAAACTCGTCGTTAGCAGGCAAGATTTCATACCCATCAATCATAACATTTTTGTTGTTTTCCTACACAAATATTATTGAAAATGAAAATATGTTAAAAATGGATACTTTCGTTATTACGAAATGTCACATTAAATGTATATAATATGATCGTATCTATATTGGACCTTAAGGCGGCCATCGCAGACTCCATTAGCAGCTGTGTAAGGATAGTTGTTATCGGTACGGAGACCACCGTTGTTTTTGATGAACTCATAGGCAGTCTCAACTTTGCCTCCTTCGCAACCATTATTTTCTTTGTTACAATTGATCAAATCTTGCTCAGATAAAGTGACTAAATCACCACTCACGATCTTGTTTAAGCCTTCCACTGCACCAACGGTCGCGAAAGCCCAACAACTCCCTTCACACCAGAACAAAACATATTCATGAAAAGCTGCAACTTATAAATTAAAAAAATTTGATCGACAAATTTTTTTTATACTTCAAACATTTTAAATCCCCAAACAAAGTAAGAGGGGATTAGGAGATTTTTTAACGTCAAACTGTAGTAGAAAAAAGTGCAGAGGTAGACTTAACTACTTCTTCCCACTATTTCTTTAAGATTTTACTTTTTAACTTCTTCTTCAACTTTTAATTATTCTATTATCTTACTTTAATACAAAAACAATTAGACAAGACAGATAACATATCATTAATATAACAAAACTTACTGCAATGGCCTTGATCTTTGACTTCAGTCACTGCACCTTCCTTTCTCCAGTCAACAAACTTAGGAAGCACATCAGCATCTATGTTCTTGTACCGGTCACTAGTAGTCATGAAGACATGGTTCGTAGGAGGTCTTGGATCAGCTCCATGACAAATATGTCCGTACTCACGAAGAGATAAATCTGCAAACCGGTTCAAACCGAGCCGATAAGAGAGATTTCTAGCGTTGTGGTTAGTAATGAACCGGAGATTGTCCTCGAATATGGTTAAACGTCGTTCCTTCTCGGCAACGGATTCGTATACTTTCCCATGTTTGACCATCCATGACTCGAAAATGCTCTGGTGATGGTTAGGACTACTGCTCACGTGGTGGTTGACATTGTAGGAAACGACAGACATGTCAATGGCTATAGCACAAGTTGCTATGGCCATTGTTAGTAAGAGTATCAGCATTGCTGATTTAGCACTGCCCATATTCAATTAATGGAAACTTTGATTTGTGATTTGTTTGGACAAGTTTAAAGGGAAGAGAAGAGTTTGTGTTTGTGTTTTTATAGCACTCGTAGCTCAGATATATCTTAAAAATTATTATTAGAAGCAAAGTTGTATTACTTGTCTATTCGAGTAAACAAGTGGGCAGACCTACAGTATGGATTGCTCGAGTAATATATTTCGATCAATATTTTATCTAATAAATTTTTTTTTTTTTTGTCAACGGCAATCTTATATTAGGCACTAAAGGCTAAAACCACATCCATTACATTTAACTATAATATGTCTCGCGAACAAACCTAGCAAGAGAATCAGCTTTATAATTGCGATGGCGTGGAAAAATCGTGAGCAGGAAGGTCGTGAAGAGTACCCGGAGCCGATCGAATTCCTCCTGGTAGGGTACAAAAGCAGGCCAGTCCTCCCGCGTATAAAGCACCTCCAGCACTGTCTCGCAATCCATAGACATCTCGACTTCCAATGCTCGGATGTTAATCAACGAATCCATGGCTCAGAGTACTGTTTCAATCTCTGCGTTTAGCGCAGATAAGCACCAATTGACACCGCGAGCACCCGAGCAACTACCCTCTACTGAATCTGGAAAGCTGAACCAGCCTAATCCTGTTTTCTGGGCCGACATCTTCCAGGAGGCATCCACAAAGCATCTGAAACCCGTGAAGCCTGAATTGGTTGTAGAATGGAAAATCCAAGAGGATTTCCTAGTTCCTGTGTAGCCCAAACAGCTGGACCGAGGAGCCGGTGGATGTAGTCGAACCACTGACCACTCACCATGTTCTGCCAACGACCTCAATATTATGTTACGGGGTCAGTTACAATATTTGATAAACAAAAGTCATTCCTAGCTTTCCATATATTTCAAATCAACCATGGGAAATATTGGTAATCGCCAAAGTCTCCAAAATAAATAGTCCATGTTGTACCAAATCGACTCCCCCGGGAAGATATGTATCGCATAAGGGATATCTGATAAGGCCCACGTTTGAAGCGCCACAGGACATTGAAAGAGGACATGATTTATAGTTTCCGCCTCGTCTCCGCACTGGGGGAATCTAGAGTACAATTTATCCCCCCATGCAGGAGATTTTTATTTACAGCCACATTGCCCGATAGAATTTGCCATAAGAAATGACGGAGCTTATTTGGAATTTTAAGTTTCCACAGATGCACATACAGTGCCTGAAAGTTTGGGCCATGATAATCCGCGTCTAAATTTGACATTGTTTCCTCAGTAAGGTACCCTGACTTAATCGAGTATCGTCCAGTCTTGGTATAGTGCCAATTCCAGTAATCTGGTCGTTGTCTCCGTGAGAGAGGGATGCCTAATATGACCCAAACATCCATTGGATCAAAATATTGGCGCACCAAAATCTCCTTCCAAGAACCGGACTGAGCATCAATGAATTGATCTACAGTGAGGTTAGGAAATAAGGAGTCAGGTAAAAGGAGCGCCGGACGGGGTATTGTGTCTAGGATCCATGGGTCTTCCCACACTTTGATCGATTTCCCATCTCCAATTTTCCTAATAGCCCCTTTGGAGACCAAAGATCGGGCAGATAAAATACTTCGCCAACCGTAAGACGAGTTAGGTTTCAATGTTACATGCATTGGACATGTATCCTTAAAGTAACGTCCTTTCAGAACCCTTGTCAACATTGACTCTGGGCAATCCAGGAGTCGCCAAAACTGTTTTGCTAATAAGGCAGAATTGAAATCCTCCAAAACCCGAAAACCTAAGCCACCTTCAGATTTTGGTTTACAAACTCGCTTCCATTTCTGCCAATGAATCCCTCTCGATGTAATTGAATTGGACCACCAAAAGTCCGCTATGGCAGAGTTAAGATGATATACCACACTTCTAGGAAGTCTATAGCAAGACATTACATAAGTAGGCAAAGCTGTCAGGACCGATTTTATAAGTACATCATTCCCTGCTCGCGATAGAAACTTAGAGGACCAACTATTTATCATGTCCTGAAGTCTCTCCCTAACAAAAGCAAAAACCTTAGTTTTCCGAAAGATATGGCGCGACTCATCCTTTGATGCTTTGCAAAAGAACAGACTATCATCCGCGAATAACAGATGTGTCATCGCTGGACTATTCTGTGCGATAGAAATACCCGTCAACAAGCCCCGGAGTTCTGCCGTTCTCAACTTGGAAATCATAACTTCAATACACAGGATAAAGATGTAAGGCGAGATTGGATCCCCCTGCCTTAGACCACGCCGAGGTTTAATACATGCACCAGGGACACCATTAATTAGTACAGAATACTCCACAGTGGTGATGCAAAACATAATGCAACGTATCCATTTATCGCAAAATCCTAACTTCTGCAGCAAGATCCTCACAAAATTCCATTCGACTCTGTTATATGCTTTGCTCATATCTGTCTTAATGGCCATATATTTGCTTCTGACCGACACATTTGTCCGCAAAGCATGAAACATTTCTTGGACGATTAAAATATTATCTGATATATTCCGCCCAGGTACAAAAGCTGATTGCATTTCCAAAACTAATTTGGGCAAAACCTGTCTTAGCCGTAAACACAACACCTTGGATATAATCTTATATACCACATTACATAAACTAATTGGACGGAATTCCATCATCCTTGTTGGTCAAGAGACCTTTGGAATTAGGCAAATATTTGTTTTATTCAAACTCCATTCAAAAGAACCATTAGATAAAAAGTTATTAACCAACACTAGCAAATCATCCTTTACAATCTCCCATGCCTCTTGGAAAAACAATGCTGTCATTTCGTCTGACCCGGGAGCTTTACTAGGATTCATTGAGAACAAAGCGAGATGGATCTCCTCATATGTGACACGCCTCATTAACATATGATTATATGACTCCGTATATGGAGGAATTTTCAAAACTAAAAAACTTTGTTCCCCATTTTTATTTGCAGTAGATTCCTAGAGTTCTTAATAGGAAAACATATTAGTTAGATCGAAGTGTACAAAATCTCTTTAAAACTTGTAGTTTGTAAAACTTTGTCTTTTTCTTGATTCCAAAGATTAATATAAGTATAAGTTGTTAAAAAAAAAAGAAGATAAACTCAAATTTTATTTTAAAAATCTAAAATTAAGTTTTGAAACACAAAATAAACTTTTAGGCTACGCATTCAAAAATTTATAAAATTTTGGTGATCTTCGTAAGTTTGTAAAGACTTCTAAATTTAGAAAATTGGTTTTATCAATAAATAAGAGTTACCGAATCGATCATCATTATATGTATTACCTTCACTGTTCTATGCAATTTTGATCTTTGTAATGATCTAGGAAACATTTAGTTTTCCAAAAAAAAGTGGTTAAAAATCGTTTTCTTAAACAAGAGAACATTTTTTTGGTCAATACTCCATCCATAAATTAAAACTTATACCTTAAAAAAATTAATCTATTGTGTATATCTAATGGACAGAAATTAGATCTCTGGTAATATAATTATTAATAAAATTATTTTAATTACTGGACTGAGAATAATTTGGCAGACAACAAATTCTTAATTCTCACATAATCATATTTTTTTTAATAAAATTAAGCGAAGCCCGCTAGTAACGTAATTGTGCAGATTGTTTAATTTGTAAATCGTTTTGGGTTAATATTTTTTTTTGTTAGCGGAAAATTATATTAGGGGCACAACTGTTCGGTCCAATAGCCAAATTCCTACATAATGTAGGTGGGAGAACTCGATACCTGATTGTGCAAATGAATAGTTTTAAGTAGATTTACCGCCGACCACTAAGCTAATAGCCATTTACGGCTAATATTTTTTTAGTTTATGAAAAAGATGGTTTTTAGACAATGATATAAAAATAGATTTAGGCAATAAGAAAATAGTTTTTTTTTGCCAACAGGTGCCACATTGATTTTATAGTTTTGTTTTACTTGCCAAAATTACTCTGTGGAAAATGTGCATAAACAATAATGTGACAGACCAAATAGTATATATTTCAATGATTTATTCCGTCTGTATTTTCGTATGTAACTTTTATCAATTAGTGATTTCGATTTCGTTAAAATTATGAGCATATATGCTGAAATTTCCTGGAACTCATTATTTGATATATTTTGAGTGTATAGCGGGTTGTAGGGCTGATTTTGAAAGTGTTAATTGTTAGAGATTTATTTCTAACAATTAAATAGATAAGATGAATAAATACATATCAAATTTATCTCAAAGCTTTTATTTATTAATTTTTATATATGGTGAAGTGGAGTCGAACTTCGGATATTTGAGCCATTTATTAGGATATATGATCACTAGACTAAGAAAAGTTCCACAATGACTAGAATTTTTTTTTTTTTGTCAACTAGCTTACTAGCTTTTAAATCTCCTCCTACTACTGCAGGTACGGGGTTCGATCTCTAGTGCCTTAAAGATTTGTAAAGTGACTACACCACTGGGCCACCTATCCTCGGCCAATGACTAAAATTTAGATAATAAAAAGGTTCATTAGAATAGTTTTGGGTGTTAAAACATGGTTGAGATATGTTTCAATAAAAAGATAATAAAATATATATATTATGGAAGTATAATAGAAAAATCTTGTGAGAAAAAAGACTTTGTTTCCAAATTAGATGAACTAAATTTTTTTTTTATATAGAGTACAAAAAAAAATTAAATTTGATATAGATTTATGATAACATGATTTTACTCTATTTTTCAAATCCTATTATACTAAGGTGTGGATGTAGTATAATATGTGTCAAACCATAAGGAATGTAAGTAGCATTCAAGATACAACTAATTATTCTAATCCAAGCCAATCAGGATGAATATGTTTTTGACGATCTAATCTAATTAAACACAAATATAATCGAGCAATAAAATAAACGGAGCAACAACATTAATCAAATCAAGTTGAAAAATTTAATAAGAAACTAAGCTTTAGATTCAAAAAAGTGCAATATAATGAGAAAACTGGTCCTGAGGAACATGTATCGTGGATCAGCGTATAGCTTAAATCAACTAGGGGGCTGACAACACTAAATAAAGCAGATCTCTAGGCAGCAAGACACAAGGCATTGAATTCACTCTCATGGCAAGCAAACTCGACTAAGTTATTAACCGACCCTACCGTCATAAGCGTTTGACAACTTAAACGGCATAAATACACAACTTGCTTTGTGCCCATTCACACCTTAGACATCAATCTCTCGAGCTAAGAGTGTGAATCTCTGAGGTTAGTTCGGTTAGACGTTTTACCAAAAACCTATCGGGTGCTAAAACGTCTCAGAACGAGCTTTAATTGATCATAATGAAACAAGTGATGAAAGCACCTAATCAGAGGAGATCTAATATTTCTAACCCTCATGCCATCCATAAGACTTAAGATCCATACCAACCTAACCCATCCTCAAGAGCCCTAGGTAAACTACTCAGAATTCATGGCATAAACGTTCACAGTGAAAATTGCAGTAAATGGCATCATTAATAAACTTAAAGTAGTATGATGAACAAGATAAAAAGGAAACAAAAATTGCATTCAAAAACGATATTAAAAAGCTTAAAGTTTTGCGTCTAGCGATTAGAAAGAAAACAGATGCTGCTAAAAAGTAGTGAAAAACCTCGATAAATTGTTTCTTGCAACCTATTAAAATATATAAACTGAGTCTAGTGAAATCTTTGACTGATTCGGCCCATCAAAAGGATCCCAGCCCGCAGTGGACTTCAGCGTCAGTCTGGCCCAAATATCAGAAATGCTTACATGTCTGAAGCCTGCACTACTTCTTAACTCGACCACCAGCTCGAGTATATGCAGAATCAAGCATTGGCTTCTTTGACTCGAGCACCACCAGCGTGGAAACAGACTTGAGCTCCGCCAAAAGGACTCGAGTGGTAGTAGGCGCCACACGCTGCTCGAGTGGAGTTAGACTTCAACCAGCTCCTGACATCCTTTAGCATGTGCTTGTCCCGAATACTCCAAATTATGTTTCAAAAGTAGATGGTATCACTCTTTATGCATATGTGTGCTATGTAAGACACAAATTATGTCTAATAGTTATTTGGAATAATTGAATATGAAAACAAGATATATTTCTAAAATACACCCCAAGTAAATTAGATTTTTCTAAAAATATATACATTTTTTTGTCTTTTTAATAATACATAATCCATTTATTAGTTTCTAATTAGTAAATTAATAAATCTTATGGGTTTTATACATAATCTGAATATCATTATTTGGAAAACCTTGTTTAAATGTTTATAAAACTCAATTATGCTATTTAAATGATAGAACTGTCTTTGATTTTGGTGAGTCATATTTGTCCTATGTAATAGTTAGAATGACTTTGATTTCCTGTTGTTGGCCTTGAGTCTTGATGACATGTACCGACAATTACTTTTTCTTTTTTTGAACACAGACAATTAGTAGTTTATCTTTCTCTTCTTTCTTTTTTATTTCCAGTTTTACTCTTTAAAATTGATACCGTTGCAATTTTACTTCCTTGCGGATTATATTTTTATCCTTTTTAAAAATATATATAATGATATTCATTTATATTTTGTGTTTACTTTGTGTATTAGATGAGAACTTATTGTTAGATAAAAAATATAATTTAATAGAGATACCTTTTGAAAATTTGTTTTAAAAGTAAATATCTAGATATATATATATATATATAATGCAAATGGAAATCTGTGAAATCATAAATAAATAAATAAACAAAAATAGTGGTTGAAAAGAATCATAATTCTTATTTGTCATTAGCCGCCGCTTGGCTAATTCAAACGTTTTTCATGATGATAGCTTCTTAATCAGTGTATATAGTTCCTTAATTTGTGTATGAAAGAAATGTATATGATCACAAATTAGATTTTATCAATTTTAGATTTGAAAAAATTATTTCAGCAGAGTAGCTGAAACTTTTTGGAAGAACTTATATATTATGTAATTGCCATTTCTTTGATAAGAACGTCTTTCAGTGATTTTCCCTACACAAAATTGAATATTTAGAAAAACTTCCCAATTTTTTTATTCTCTGTAGTCCTTTGATGAGGTTTTGAATGCTTTTCATGCTAGAATATCTGTCTCTTTCATTCTCACGACATTATTACTAAAGTTATGTCTCTTTGCAATAATTTATGTATAATGTCAGTGTCACGAATATATATTCATATTAACGTTTTCTTCTACTTTTTTATCGTTTTTGTTAACAACTTCAAACTTCAATTATACTACGCATGTAACTTCTTCAAATCAAATTTCAATGAAAAATGTTAAATCTCTCTTTTTTACAAGTATATATATTATTCTTTTTATAAATGACATTTTAGAAAATTATGCATATATGTACTAAAATTAGATAATTTTTAATATAAAATTCAAATTTTATATTTATTTTCTCGGCTATTTGTATTTTTGTCATCAGTTAAATAAACAAACAATAGGTTATAAGTATTGGTTTTTAATCAAATTATAAAAACCTCAATAACCATTCAATTTATATATATGAAGTTCTGTTTTTTTGGTTTTTTCAGTATAAGTAACTTTTTTACCAAGAAATATTGTTGTAAATATTATTAGATTAACATTTATGAATATAAATTCAAAAAAACCTGTTTATAATATTATTTGGGTAAAAATAAATAGTGTAAGTTCTTAATTTTCATGTGGCTTCACATCTTGTTCCTACTTTTTTCTGTTCATACAAAATTTCAGTTACCTTACGTATTACATTCGGTCAAAAGAAATTACTACTAAAATTCCCAAAAATAAATATAAAATTTTGAAGTTACATTATTTAATTATAAAAAAAATCTAATTAATTAAATTTGCATTAGAATTTTCAAAAGGTATTAATCTACATTATAATTTTCTGGATAATTAGAAACCCTACTATAATCATATGGTTCATGAAACAATCATCAAGGCAAGATTCAGTTCAGTTATGACCACCGGACAACCCAAATGAACCGTGCTTCCTAATTCATATTTCATGAAATCTCTACTTTTATTGTATTTTACGAAAATACGATTCTAAACAGTAGCATTACTTCGCATAATATTGTTTAGAATTTAAATTATATATTTGATTTTATCGATCTATTTACAAAATAAACATAAACCATTTTGAAAAGTAATAGAAATGCAAGCCGATTTTTGTTTTGGAGTAGTATAATGTTCTTGATTTTAAGTATCGTGTCGTGGTGTATTTTACTTACTTAAACTTCTGAAAATATTTTTAAAAATATATATCCTACAATATTTTTTCTAATTTTCACGTGATTGATAATTGTAATTGCCTATCTCAAATTTCCCGTAAATTACTGAATTTTGAATCTTTGCGAAAGTGTATCGGTCCACTACTCTATTATTTGTATGGGTCCATGGCACAGAATCACGAGTGCTTGAGATCTCAATTCACTGTTTATAAATCTGAAGTGGTGACGTGCGTCGCCACCAATTCTTTTATTAATTTGTAATCTTTTAGGTGAGACACCGAGTAAGAAACCATTATATAAAGATATCGTAATAATGGATCTGTTTGAAGAAATACGTAAATCTGATTTCGAAAGTGAGAAATATAATAACTATAAAAGAATTTAATATATTCTAGTGACGAACCTATAATTTTGCTTTTGTAATATGAATTCACCTTTTCAGATAGCAACATTTTAAAAATATTACTACCAAAAAACAAAAATAACCAATGGAATTCCCGACGGACATCATATATCCATCAGAAATCTCTGACCCGATAATCATAACAAATTTCTGAACAATATTATTCCGTCAGAAAGTTATGAGAATTCGATTTATGTGTCAACAAATTCTCAATTATTAAAATATACATGTGGAGAGATCAAAGTGAGAATTAAAGTACATGGTACATTTAACTGCCGAAAAATTTTCAAGAGCTATATATGTGTTGATTCTGTGAGGAAATATTAGATTTTTAGATATAGCTGTTGCAAGATTTTCAGTATACACTAATATTGAACTTTGCCTTCATCTCATTCATTTCTTTCGCCTCACACTACAAAAAAATTGGTCAATTATAACGGAAAATTGCAATGCCATAATGTCATCGTAAAATTGTTTCAGTTTTGTGATACTCTTGCGATGAAAAATCTGGCATTACAAAAGCATCGCAAAGATGCGATGTAAAACCAATGTCGCAACTTTGCGAGAGTTGTGCGATGGCTTTGTGATATTATTGTGAGGCGTATAATAATGTCATAACTGTATCGCAGGTTTGCAATGTCCTTGCGACATCTTTGTTCCATGCAATTTTTGCGACAACATTGTGATGGTATTGCGATGGAGTTATACAACATCGCAATTCCAAAGCAAAATTTTCTTTTCCCCCTATAAATAGCCTTCTATGTTATTGTATTTTTTCACACCAAATCACAAATACTACGAGAGATAAACTAGTGAGGGAAAAAATTACCAAAAAATAAAATTCTAGAAATAAAAATTATCGTGTACTAGAAAAATTACACATATTATGGTAGGGACGACAAAGGGACATCCCATGCAGTGTTTTGACATTAGTAATTATTACAAAAATGCTACATAATATTTTTGTAATAATTACTAATTTCAAAACACTTTATGCGACGTTTTGACCACCTACATTGCAAAAACCTTCTGATTAAGTTGTTTAACTATTTAAATGTATTGTATATAAAGTAATTTTTCTATAAAAAAGCGTTGCAAGGAATATACGACGTCAGGACCACAATCTTCGCAAGGATGTTGTATCGAGTGAATCTGTAGCTGTTAACTCCGACCTTTCACCGAACAAAATACCGTATATTGTATGAACATATGAAAGTGAAAATACCTGGAAACCAATCATACATCTATAATCAGTCATCAATCGTACTACTACATATTTTATATATCAAGACAAACCCTGAACTTATTCAATAAGTCTTTTCACGTAACTTCTTGAAAACTTTTTTTGTTTTAAAAAAATCAGAGTTGGCGACGTCCGTGCGACGCCAGGACCATATACGTCGCAAGGATGTCACAAGTTTGCGAGACCCTTGCGACATGTGTGTTTCTGACGTCGCAAGGACATCGCAGACTCTGATTATTTTAATCTCTAACCCCAACTTTTTCCCAAACAATAACCATAACCATATAATGTATGAACCTATAAAAGTAAAAATGTAACTATTAACCCCAACCTTTACTCGACCAAAATACCATATAACTTATGAACATATGAAAGTGAAATTTCATGGAAACCTACATAAAATCGATAGTCATCATCAATCATGTTTAATATGTTTAAATTCTCAGGACAAATCCCAAACTAAGTCCTTTCACGTAGCTTCTCGGAAAATTAAAAAAAAAAAGTCTTGTGAGGCATTTGCGACGTCTAGACCATATTCCTCTCAAGGATGTTGCACGCTTGCGACATCCTTGTGAGGTATGTGGTCCATACGTCGCAATGACGTTGCAGACAGTGAAATTCCATTGAAACTTACATACATCGATAATCAATATCAATCGTATTTAATATGTTTTAGTTCTCGGGACAAATGCCAAACTTATTATATAATTCCATTCACGTAGCTTCTGGGAAAGTTTTTTTAAAAAGATAAGCCTTGCGAGGAATTTGTGACGTTGCACACAGTAAAACCGTAACCGTTAACCCCAACCTTTTCCCAAACAAAATACCGTATAATGTATGAATATATGAAAGTGAAATTCTATGAAAACCTACATACATCGATAGTTAATCATCAATCGTGTCTAATACGTTTTAATTCTCAGGACAAATTCTGAACTTATTATATAAGTTCTTTCACGTAACTTTTGAGAAACTTTTTAAGAAAATTAAGTCTTGCGAGGAATTTGCGATGTTGCAGACAGTATAACCGTAACCACTAACCCCAACCTTTTCCCAAAAAAAATACAGTATAATGTATGAACATATGAAAGTGAAATTCCATGGAAACCTACATACATTAATAGTCAATCATCAATTGTGTTTAATATGTTTTAGTTCTCGGAAAAAATCATGAACTTACTCTATAACTCCTTTCATGTAGCTTCTTGGAAACTTTTAAAAAATAAGCCTTGTGACGTCCTTGCAATGAATGTGGTCCAGACGTCGACGTCGCAAAGACGTCGCATGTGTTGAAACGAATCGAAAACGCTAATTCCAACGCTGGGTCGTCGCAAGTTTGCGAGATATTTGTGATGGCTCTCTAAATATATAATTAACATGTCATTTCTCTTTCTCTTTATCTTCTCTTGTTCTTCTCTGAAACCATTTTTCTTCTCTTCTCTTCTTCTTCACCAAAACCTTTCTTCTTTACTTCTTTTCTCTTCTTCTTCTTCTTCTTCTTTGCCTATGTCCCTTGCCATCACCACCTATGTCACTCGCCGTCATGCCAGGTATGTATTCATCTCTGCTCATCTCTCTCCTCTTTTCTCTCATCTCATTTCTCTTCTTATCTTAATTGCAAACCGGCAAAATGAAGCATTGCCTCTCAATCACTGTGTAGCTTCGCCTCTCTCCACCTCCGGCGACCTCTTCTCACGGCGGCCGAGCTCCTCCTCCCCTCAATGTAAGTGATTTTTCTTTAATATTAGGCTTGGAATGTAGATCTAGCCTTGAATTTGTTAGATTTAGAATTGGAATGTAAATCTAGAATCTTATTATTTAGATCTAGATTTTTTAAAATGTTTATTTTGAATTTACAAAACCTTTTTTGGATTTACAAAACATTCTTAAGGTTTCCAAAATTTAGGAATTTTTTTGTAAACTTTTTAGAAAATTTTCAACAATTTTAATAACATTTTATAATTTTTGAAACGTTATTAAAGCGTCACATAAACGTTTGTAAAATGTTTTTTTATTTTATAATTTTCATAATTTTTTATTATTATTATACAATCTGTCGCGTAGTCGTCACAAGACCGGATCTTGCAGAGACGTTGCAAGACTTGGTGTCACATAGAAGTCGCAGACCCTGTTTTTGTATCTCTGTCGCAGGCTGTGCACTGCAGTAATCTCGTAGGATTTGGCATCGCTTCCACCTTGCAATATTTGTTTTGCCTTTGCGACGTTGATTTTGCAATAGCTTTGCAACACGCTTTGTGTGTTGCAAGTCTTGCGACACCCCTGCGAGGTATATGTATTTGTGACTAACGAATAGCAACGAAGTGGTTGACGTCGCAAAGCTGTCTCGAACGGCTATTTGCGACGCTCTTGCAAAGTCTTTTTCTATTGCAATTCTTCTGTTTTCTTGTAGTGTTAATTACCTGATAAAAATAGATTTTTAACCTTTCTTCTTTGTTTGTTGTTAGGTTCCAGTAGCTAGAGTTTTTCTTTTTAATAATTGATTTCAAGATTAGGGTTATAGATAAGTAGATAAGATAACTTACTTTTAAAGATGAGATGTAGCCACAAAAATTTTCTAAAGAGAGAAATATTATCTGAACCCGATGTTGATCACAATAGAAAGAATAAAAAAGATCATTCGTAGTAGAGGATCAAACTCAACAAGACCATACGGATTCGCAAATTATTTCATTTCTTGATGACGTGAACCATACAACAATTTTCTGTCTCGAATCCTCGGGATTGCTTGTTGTACCATAGTGACATGTTACATGATGAAGCTCATTAAAAAGAAATTTTTCCATTATTCACTATCAAAACTTGAACCTGACATTACAATTAAGTTAAAGGATTTTAACCATTTTGCTATGTTAGATTTTTGGTATTACAGAACTCCAAAAATTTATATATTTTAGGGGTCTATGCAAATGTTTTTTTGTTAATAGGCGTGTCACTGATTATATTAACTGGTCCAAAATCTGGAAATAGAGTCATGTACATGCGTAAAGTGTACTCGAAACTCATGCTTATGCTGTTTGTTTTGTGGTCCATGTAAAATGGGTCTATCTATACAAACAATTCAACACAGCCCATTCCATTAACAATGTCTAGCCCATTAACTTGGAATGTCTAAGTAAATGAACATAATTCACAATAGTTCAACTTCAAAATTTCACTATTGAGTCAATGGAGAGAGAGTATGATGAAGAAGATCCCAATCAGAAAACTAGGACAAATAGTTTCTTCCTCTTATTTTATTTTTCTTTTGATTATTTTGACCATTAATGGACCAATTCTTTAGCTCATTTATCATCATTGTAGAAGAAGAAAGTTAAACTCCTCAAAAGTGAGATCGTGTTGGACTTGGTAAGACTCATGAATATTACTAAACTAACACTCACTTTTAATAAATATGTTCTTATGTTAAAGGAAAAGACTCTTCCTTTGGTCAATTTAATAAATAAAATACACTTTTGCCATCAGAAAATCCAAGATACATGACCAACTAATTTTTTGTTTTTTGCTTAGATGTTTTCACTGTAAATGTTACTGTTGTATTATTACTTTTGGCGTTCAGGTCTTGGACAAAATACTTGGATCCAAAAAATTTGATTGAAACTGAACCAACAAAACGTAGTTGAGATTGGTTTCAAATTCTTTTAAATACCACATTGGATCCTATATAAATTCTGCTATTTTAGCTAAGTATTATTTTTCTTTATATGATCTTACATAAGTTTACCAGATAATGTTCTATTTTATAGGTATTTTGAATATTTACAATTAGTTGTCATAGATTCAAATAAGAAAAGACTCAACCGAATAGTATTATTTTAAAAAAGGAAAGTTTTAGACTCGTTTGTTCAATAAACTATCCAAAACCGGTTCCCAATCAAAAATTTAATATATACATATAATACTTTGATTATATATAAATAATACCGAAATAGTTGATAGTTGAATTTACGATCCAAACTAGCAATGGACATAAAAATCAATAAAAAGAAAATTGAACCGAAGAGAAGTACTCGTTTTGGTTTTAATTCTTGGCAAATAACCGAATAGTTATAGTATTTTGTTTTCTTTTGCTTTTTGTTTTGTTTGAATTTTTCACGGATAACCAAAAATATCAAATAAAAACTGAAACTAATTAATTAATTAATTATGTATACTAAACAGGATATTACTAGTGTAAGTGGTATTTAGCCAAGTGACATTTAGTTTAGTGACAGGTGATAAGTACACAAGAGGCAGACGCACTTGCACATCTTGAGATCGAGTCCCACCGCTTGCATATGCAAGAACTTGGCTAATGGGCCGACCATTTATGACCTAATGTTGACAAAAAAAAAATATTACTAGTTGACAAAAAAAAACAGGATATTACTATATTATATTTAATTACATGTAAGTAACTGTTCATAAACAAATTAATTGACTACTTTTAATCATATTTTCAGGTTACATTAATCATTTAAAATCGAATCGATTGAGAATTAAAATCATTTCGGGTCTAATTCAGTTTTCATTCCAGTTATCGATTCAAAATCTTAACCAAAATAATATGAACCAAACTAAGTTTTAGTTGATACTTATAAAATTATTATATTTCCAAAATAAATAAATAAATTGATCTGAACAAGACAAAAAAACTGAATCCCAGAGTTAACCCGAATCAAACTGAGTATTGCCTACGTCCATTGGAAGTGATATCAATCTCTTGAATATAATGACAATCCATACGACTATCACGCGTTGTCCTTACAGGGTTAAATCTAGAAAAGGATGTTGTGAAATCTAATTGATGGATATTCTGATGTCAGATAATAAATTCGTAAAATTCCAACGAAACGCGTTTAGATCTCTTTTGCTCAAATTCATAATTCGTGGCTGTCATATAAAGGCAAATTAAAAAAATAGATATATAAAATAATCATTTTTCGTCGCTTTTTGGTTGTTAAATTGCTTTTCCGACAATGATACTTCGCTCAAGATTAATCTATTGTACTTCTCAGATTTTAGGATATCATATTAATACATACGCGTTAATTTGGAAATTTCTAAAGAGTAGATGGTTTATAGTTCAATCATGAGTAATTTATATATATATATATATATATATATATATATATATATATATTATTTTTAAAAAATAGATGGAAGGCTATGTGATTCCATGTGGGTTTCTCCTAAAGCCCTTACTTTTTAAAGAATGAAAATAAGGAATATAAAACAAAAATCAATAGATGGACCGACCAAATAATGTTATAACCGTTTTTAGTATAATTTTGTAACAGACATCAACTGTAAACTTTAACCGATAATTCCCTTTCTGAATAGCATGACGATCCTCATTTCACGCCAAGTAAATTGATAAAAAAAAATAGTATACATGCTAGGGTTCCTCTACCTATAATAACAATAATAAACTAAACAAATAAATAATATGACAAAAAGCAACTTAAAAGTATCTTGATGTAAATAATGTATTATTGTTTTACTATTACGTTTAGCTTGATGTAACCTATAAGAACATTTCAGTTTAGCTTGATGTAAGGAGAATTTGATTACTTTTACAAATTAAATATATTTGAAATTTCATGATTAGTATAGAAATTTTTACTAACTATTTGAATTATATATCAAAAGTATGAAACGGTTGGAACATTATTGATTGTAAATTTGGAAATATGTACAGTAGAAACTCTTTAAACTAATATTCGATTTATCAATAATTTTTATAAGACAATACAATTTTATAGCTTTTCAATTAAATTTTTAATTCAATTATTATATTAATAAATTAATAAAAATTATAATTTTAATGTAATCTGACATTATTAATTTACATAAGTTTTACTGTAT
>JAKUCM010003370.1:0-18736 GCA_023374145.1 Lepidium sativum
ACTAACACTCAATGATTTTCAATTCTCGGTTTCGGAGAAGAAAGTTTGATGCTTTATCGATTCAAAAGGGTGTGTTACAAGGCTGAATAAGAGAACTTTATATTCTCTTACAATGAATGAGAATACTCGAAATTAAAAGAAAAGATTACAACTTATTGCCTCCAACAGCTAGTACTATAAATCGAAAGAAACCTGAAAGGTAAATATGCAAAAGAAACAAACCAGAACATATTTTTTATTGAAATACTTACCTTGGCCTGGATTTGGTAAGTCTTAGGCGTCCTCAAGTTGGGCCCTTAAGTTGATGAATTGTAAGCAACACTATTTGACCTTCAAGTAGTTTCATTCGGGCTCTAATGTATCCATCTTTAAGTCTGACCTCTTCTTCTTTGGTTCCTTGTGCCAATAAGTTTTGTATGGACTTGTTAAACATCTCTCTAAGCTTTTTGGTTCCTGCTCTTATCTTGGGTGGATCCTTCATGATAGTGATGTCTTGTTCAGCTGGCATCTCTTTTATAGTCTTGCTAGAGTCGATGTCCTCCTCATCATGTGTAGAACGCGATACAGCGGGATGGTCGAGAGACATGTACCTAGGGTTGAGTTTTGTCATCCCGCAAATCGGGTCAATGGCGTACCGAGAAAGTCAACAATCAAGGAAAACATGTAACATAGGACGGTGTGGCATGTACCGCAAGTCAAGGGATATATGTACAGCGGGTCGAGGAAAATATGTACTGCGGGTCGAGAAGTTCGTGTACCGCAGATCGAAGGCGCACATACCGCATGTTAAGATGCGTACGTACCACATGTCAAGGAGTAGCATACCACATAAATGGAGGCGTACATACCATGAGTCGAGGAGTAGCATACCACATGTCAAGAACTTATAACACTCTTTTTACTATCAAATAAACTTAGTGTTATGATCAATCAATGCAGTATAGTAAGGTGTTAATCCAAGTGGGCAAGCAACTAGCAATCAGAATACAATCAACTCAACTTAATCCAAGCCAATCATGATTAAGGTATATATTTCAATGCAAATTGAACTTGATAAAAATAGAGTACTAAAACAGAGTATTAAAACTGAGTACTAAAATAGAGCATAAAAACAGAGTGCAAAAACAGAGCAACGTGCAAAAACAGAGCAAGCATAAAACATAGTTTTAAACCAAAAACAGAGCACAAACTGAAAGATTTAATCAAAGAAGAATATGGGTTCTTGAGGGTAAGGATCAATGATCAAAGCATCACTAGGGGTTACAGACTTGATTATCAACATATTTAGATGACCTCTAGGCAAGGGATCACATCAATCACATTCATTCTCATGCAATGAGACCTCTCTTAAGCTACAACCAGACTTGATCCTCATCAACGATTAGTAGCTTAAGATGCATTACATACAGACCTAAGACAACCTAAAAACACCTTAGACAATCAATCTCTTGAGCTAGGAGAGGTTATCTCAACTTAAACTCTTTCAAGCATTTACACAAACACTTTGTGGGTGGGAAACACCAAAAACTCATATTTCAATTGACCAAAGAGAAATAAGCATTAGGCTAAATTAAACTAAAGAGATCTAAGCCTATTCAACCCTAAACAAGTATGGAAATCCCTAGATCTACCCTAATCTCACCATCTCCTCGAGAATCCTAATGGATCTACTCAAACTTCATGATCAAAAACACAAACCCAGAAATTGAAATTGCTAACATCAAAAGATAGATCAAGATGAGATGAGCAACAATGATTAAAGATAGAAAATCAAATAACCAAAGAATCAACAAAGATCTAAAATTCAAGGGAAGAGATTACAAGAGAAAAAGTAAAAATGTGGGTTTTGCTTAATTACATTAAGGGGGTATTTATACTCCAATTTACAAAAAACCCTAAAAAGTCAACTATGGAAAAAGTCAACGTTTTGTGGACGAAAAAACACTTGACCAAGTGGTGGCCGAGCATCTCGGTCGAGCGTCTGTACTTCATGCCAAATCTTCTAGATCACGTCCCGAACTTCACCTCTAGACCGATTGATTCATCCACAGGTCTTCTTGTAGTCCAAAATCCTCCATAATAAGCTCTTGAAGTACCTAAAATCCATCCTTATGCAATGTATGCAATGCCCGATACCAAATACGCATAATAGACTTAAAAGACCCTAAAATGATGATAATACTGTAAATATGAATGCAAAATATGCTACTCATATCGACGTCACCCGCATCATCCTAAAAACCAAAACAAAACAGTTACTCAAATCTAACTAAAAGGATAAGTCTACCATAAGGTTACCTACATAGTCTACCAACCTAAAGTCCACTACACATATCTAAAGTCTACTAAATAAATCAGAACCCTAACGACATAGTCTACCAAACTTAAGTCAACTACACATATCCAAAGTCTACTAAACATATCAGAGCCCTAACTATAATTCAAAACCAGAATTTAAGTACCGCCAGAATCTACCATACATAATTACAGTCTACTGCATAGTTCAAAACCAAGGGCGTAAGAAAATTTATTACCTTACGCTCTTTAGGTTTTTCCTTATCCTTTTTCCTCTCGATTGTCTTCTTCTTCTCACCCTCCTTCACTTGGACTCTTGGACTAGGTAGCTTCTATTTCCTTTGCTTACTATGGGCCTCAACTTTCCATTATATTCCAAAATGACTCATCTATAGTGCCTTCCAATATGTCTTGGATCATATTGTCCACCTCTGGATCAACACCATCGTCGGCCCAAATTGGGTTCATCTCTTCAGCAGGCTTCAAGACTACGTGCTTCACACGAACCTACATTAAGAATACATTGTTATTAAAACTCTATCATTCTACAACACATACCCAAAGTCTACTAACCAGATCAGAAGGCCACCTACATAGTCTATCACACAAACGTCTCCTACACATAGTCAAAGTCTGCTAAACAAATCAAAACCCACCTACATAGTCCACCAAAAAAAAGTCTGCTACACATATCCAAATTCTACTTAATATTTCATCAAAATTCTAATAAAAGGCTACTACACTGACTTGAAGTCTACCAACTAACTCTATTTTACGTAGTTAATGTCTACTACATAGTTAAAAATCCTAACATCAGAGTCTACCAGGTAAGACATTACCTTGAGATCGTATGTGTTGTCCATATCAAAATCAACGATGTCTTCAATACCTAATCCACACTTATTCGATGATTACCATCGTAAAAGTGGAATATCACCTTCTTTTCTTCCACCACACAGTTCACCTCGACCTGGATTGAACTCGTATGCCCATATTAGAGCAGCATGCACAAGCCCATATAGTGTATGAAGCATTTGTTAACTGCGCAGCTCTGAGGCTAGTAATCAGTTGCTCAAATGCAACTCTACCCCATGGATATCTCTCAAACCTAACAGGATCCATGACCAGTTTTCCAACAAAAACAGTGAGCCTACTATTAGGGTACATACCATATATACCCACATACAAGATCATAAGCAACCCAACCATCTTTCTCTTCTCAAAACTCCATTGTGTGCAACCTTTCAACACCCTTTTCAGATCAGCAAAAGTAGGACCATCACCATGTATTAAGCCCATCTCGGTCCAAAAATCCCCACTAGCAAGACTTGTATCTTCTTCATCCGGCAGCTGACAATTAAGAGTTGTAATTTCCTCTAACTCATTCAAGGAAAACCGAATAGGTCGATTACCTACCAGGCACCACATTTCATACTCCCTTTTCGTTTTAAGTTTATTTGCCAAAAGCTGCTGCAAATGCCTTCCAGTCCATTTGTAATCCGCAGTTGTAAGTTTAAGCAATACTCCTACAGAAGAATTTTGCTCGATGTCAGTGTAAGCATCTTCCCCAATACCCCTCATCATATGCACAAGCTCACTAAGACGAATATGATAATTAATGCTCTTCTTTATCAATCCTGCAACATCGTCTCGATAAAACCTCAAAGGGTATTTTTTGCCCGCTGCCATAGCTGTTCAGTACAAACAAAAAGAGAGACAGAAGATTTAGTTTATCAATCATAAGGTCAAACCCTCTACTAAGTGAACCACATATTCAACCAATCAACAAGAGAAGCCTATCAATCAAGCATAAGGTTTACCAAACATCACATAAAGTCTACTAAACTATACAAACGTCTAAGACAAAGTCTACTACTCTGTCATTGATTCATAGCAGAGCCAACTAAACAAAAAATAAAGTCTACCAACATTCTATACCACACTATTTGAGAAGTCTACTAAACCTTAAGTAAATCAGTCGAATTTAGTATATCAATCATAAGGTCAAACCCTCTGCTAAGTCCACCAGATATTCTACCAATCAACTAGATAAGTCTATCAATTAAGCATAAGGTTTACCACACATCACATAAATTCTACTACACCCTACAAACGGCTAAGACAAAGTCTACTACTCTGTCATTGATTCATAGCAGAGTCTAGCACACAGAAACTCAAGTCTACCAACATGCTCTACCACACTTTTTGCAATGTCTACTAAACCTTAAGTAACGCAGTCGAAATCATTAACATGTATAAGCGTCTACCACAAAACTTGCAAAGTCTAATACACCTTCAAATAGAAAAGAAGACAGAAAATGTTAATAGAGTATATCAATCATAAGGTCAAAACCTTTGCTAAATCTACCAACATACTCTACTATCAATCAAACATAAGGTTTACCACACATCACAAAAAATCTACTAAACTCTAAAAACGACTACAATAAAGTCTACTACTCTGTCATTATTCATAGCAGACCCTACCACAACTTACGCAGTCCAATTCATTAACTAGTATAAGCGTCTACCACAAAACTTGCAAACTCTACTGCTTCTTACAACGTCTATCACTTACTAATGAACCGACATTCTAAGAGTATAACAAATTTTTGAACAAATCATATAAGATTTCAAAACCTAGATTCGAAAATCTCAGTTCCAAATCCGACAAACACAAGAAAACCCGACTAATAGAATTAACTAGACATGACCGGAGAAGATAAAACCAAAAGGCGATGGTTTACTTACCTGCAACACGAAGAGACGGGTCCGAGTGGAGAAGGTGAGTTAAAGAAGATGGAGACATGAAGAACTCGTAGAGATGCCGTGGTAGGAAGATGGAAGAAGAGGCGAAGATAAGAGAGGTGAGGCGTGATGCGAAGAAGATGGAAGATAAGAGAGACTGACGAAAAAAGATAGAAGAAAGGAGAAGGAGAAACCGATGAAGAATGAGAGAAGACAAAGAGTTTCTTTCTTTTTTTCGTGATAGAGTTATGTTTTCCTTTTTTTTAAATGGCATTTTGACAATAAAACGCAATTACTAAGTTATTTAAGACTTTTCCATATTTTTCTATTCTTCAAACAAAACATACACATATTAGTATTTACATATATAATATCCACCATATTAATAATTAACTCTATAAAAAATGCTGTAACTTTTCGTTTTCAAAGAAGAAATTACGGTGGTAAGAGGAATAACGTGTTACGGTAATTCACCGAATTACCCAATTAGTAATGAGAGAAGAATATGCCACCAAGGTTAACTTTTGTTTTGGTGCAGAGGAAATTTGGAATTAAACAATGAAAACAATTTGAATGGGGTCATCCTTAATTAAGTTACAGTGTAGTAAAATTGTTTCGTTAGAGAAAGTACTGAATATTTGCTTTTGTTGTCTTTCCTGATGTTTAGAATCCGATTAGTTCGCTAATGGTTTTGGAGTCTACTGTTGGATTAACAGAGATTTGTGTCAAGCACAGACATGTGTTCGATGAAATGATTCAAGTGTTTTCCTTTGGTTTTACTATGGTATGATGTATAGAGTGGACTCGTCATGGACCACCAAATAGAATTAAGAGGAGACTTCGAAGGAGATAAGGTCGTTCTGAATTATTAGATGGTGAACAAAAGATTCGACTTCTGTCGTTAGTAACGGAACAGGAAGTTATAACTTAATATAATTGGAAAGCTTAAAGAATCAAACTTATCTTGCACAGTTGCACTGCATTACATATTTGGAATTTTAGTATTAAAACACTTCAACCATTACAAGATCTATTATTATAATTAATCTATTTTAACATATTTATAATGTAAACTCATTGCCCTTAGGTTTTTTACAAATGGTTTTTTTTTTGTATGAGTGAAGTACTATTATTTTCACTTTCTTTTTCATTACTAGCACACAACGTTTTACTCTTGTAAACGAAACAATAAATCACAAGTTATTAAACTCAATTTTCAAGAATCATATATAAACGAAACTAAATATATACAAGTAAATGGACCAAAAGACTTATGATGAGAACGAACTGATGAAGTGCATACACATTGGGTTGCTCTGAATGCAAGAAAACGCTTTGGACAGAGTAGACATGTCCTCTGTTGTCAACTTGTCATCATGTTGGGTAAAAATGCCATCGATATTCCAAAACCTAAGTATGCTACTTTACTTCCGCGAGGAAGAGAAGCAGCTAAAATGGTACCTTGGCTCAAGAGGTGTTTCTGTTAAGGACGTTACCTTCACGGACATTCAAGGTCGTTAAAAGTTTCCAAAGTTGTCACTTTCCTAATAAGAAGAAAGACTATAGGAGTCAAGGACGTTAGCTCTGTAAGTCATATAAGCAAGAAATTTTCTGACAGCAAATTAAATACTAACTGCAAAAGAAAGAAAGAAACTACAAACTCCATGGCAAAAAATCAAAACAAAGAAAAAGAGAAATTTATTGGCATCTCTGGAATTATGTGCAGAAAAGGTCAAGGTTGTTACATATTTAATGATATCCATGACAAAGTCAAAACTGATATTATAAGCCCCCGTTCTTTTGTCCATCCAAATGCTTCATCAGGATGATCAGTTTGAATGATGCGTCTCGATGATCCGTTTGGATGATGTTCTTTTCTTCATCCGAAAATTACATTTGGATGATCCGTTTGGATGAATTTATGTTTCTTTGTACATTTGTATAAATTAGTTGGATGTAATATGTAAGTAAATGACTCAAAAGGACATGGTTGTGTAAATTGTCTTTTTATGATCTAAATCATATTTACAACTACATAAGTATCAAAATTATTTTTAAAATAACTTATAAAATTGTATATTAATTACATAATTAAATTTCAGTAAATACTTGTATTATAAAACTTAAAAAAATTATTATTTAATATTTTAATATCGCTCTATCACCAGCCGGGATTTATGGAATATGACCGTCATTATCTATCAGTTGATCACCATGATGCATGTACTCCTCCGCCGCTTCCCATTGTACAAAATCATGATCCTCATGATGTGAATCTCGTATGAAATTGTGGAGTGCCATAGTTGCTGCCACAATCTTCACCCATTTTCTCAACTTATACTTAGGATGTTTGCGGTCTAGAATCCTCCATTTGGTTTTCCATACTCCAAATGTTCGTTCAATCACAGAACGCAATCCCGAATGCTTGCGGTTAAAGAATTCTCTAGTGTTTGTTGGTGGTCCTCCTCTAGCAAACAAATCAAGGTGGTATCGGGTTCTACGATGAGGTCCTAGATAACCAGTCCTAGTGGGATATCCTGAGTCGACTAGGTAATACTTTCCGGTTGGAGGATGAGGAAAAGAAAGTTCTTGAGTAGCACAATGTGTTAGCACTTTTGTGTCATGTGCTCGACCGGGAACCCCAACATATGTGTATATGAATTTCATGTTGAAATTACATATGGCAAGCACGTTAATTGTTGGTTCACCTTTTCGACCTCTATATGGTTCAACATTATCAGATGGTGGACGGACCGAGATATGAGTACCATCAAGAGCACCAATGCAATTCCTAAAATACGGCCAATATCGCTCATCATTTTCTAAAACAGGACTAGTACTTGTGAACTCACCACTCATAGGCTTCACAATGTCTGCTGCAAGTTTCAAAAGGGCACTCAAAACTTCATCTAATTTTCTCTTCACTGTTGCAACAGAATGTTGATATCTCTCAGCTAAGACCCTAACCATTAGGTCTTGTGTAACCATCTCGATGAACATTGCTACACTCTCTTCAAGATAAACGTGTTAAGATTCCTTTAGACTATATTGTCCAGCTAGCTTCTGACATAAACTCATGAATGTTCCTTGATTCATCCGTAAAATATCATAGCATTGTTGCTCAGATTCACCCATAAACCTTTGCACACGAAACCATCCTTCACTGCGATTTGTCCTATAAATCTGTCTTGGTAAATGAACATCCGGCACTCCACAAACTTCTAATGCAGCAGCATACATGTGTATACCAAATTCACGTCATCATCCTCTATAAGAAATCTAAATGTGTCCTGCAACCATTTATAATGCAATATAATAAGATTTTGAAAAACATATACAGATGAAAAATGTCATACAAAAAAAAAAAGACATTAGAGACAACTAGAATCCATAAAATTTATTAGAATTAAACAAACTTTCTAACATTCTCTTGCTAAGGGTTCTCATCACCAATCCGTTTCACCATTCCCTGTTTTCATCAGTCGCAAACTCTAAATATTTAACTTTGTTCTCATCATCTTCGTAAGACAAAAATGTTTGCCTATTGGTAGCATCCTCCTTCAAGTGTTTAATTGATGTTTTGTACAATGGTGACCACATCCTTATACTTGGCAATGAATGTAGAGCATGCATAGCTCGAAGTTGACTACAACTAATATCAGGATGGCTCTCTATTAGTTGGTTCTTGTGGGCAAGTATCTCATCACGTGACTGAATGCTATCCCTAATCACATCTGCTACAGCTTGTGTTGCTTCTGCCCGTCTTTTACGCTTACTACACCTTGGTGCATTGGAAGATGAAGGAACATTCTATGACACACCAGGTTCTACATAACAAGTGTTTAATTCTTTCTCTTAAACAAAACCTACAATGGCTTCTCAAGACCAGTCGTTGTCCTTCTCCTTTGCCTTTAGATTCAGTTTCTTTATTCAGGTTAGTTAATTCCACATATCTGATTATATCTAAGATAGGTAAAGTTTCAACAGAGCTCAGTGAATCTGAAACAACTTCTCTGAGATACATCTTTGCTCATTAGTCTAACCATTTAACGTACGCAGAATAACAAAACTTTGCTAAACATGGGAGTTCCTCAAAACATATATATTACATATTATATGTATATGAACATGCTGTGATTGACTTGGTGAGCTTATCGTCCTGTTACAGCTGTGAGGCTAACATCATTGATAGATACCTTTTGACTACTCTGGTCAGAAGATTCAGCCTCAGAAGCTCCTCTCCTTGCTATGAACGCAGGCTGTTTTGGCTCCGAGAGGTTCGTGTTCTCGGTAGTTAACATCGAAATCACGCTTGAAACATTTGGCCTATCGTTTGCAACTTCTTGCACACATAACAGTCCAATATGAACACATTTCTCTATCTCTTTCTTATAACACTCATCAAAGACAACGACATCTGCTAGAGAAGCAGCCTCACCATCATTCCACAGCTTCCATGCCTGTAAAAACCAAAATTAAGGTCAGTTTAAAGATTGACCACAAGTTATTGTAGAAGAAACTCGAACTTGAGTTTTCGTTATACAAACTTACATAAGCTAAAAGGTTCATATTCATCTCTTCCTTGTGGGAGCTAGAGTTTCTTCTCCCACTTATAATCTCTAACAGTATAACCCCCAAGCTGAAAACGTCTGATTTTTCTGAAAATAAACCTTCCATTGCATATTCCGGTGACATGTAGCCGCTGCAAAAACAGTTTTTTTTTTAATATAACTGAATTTCGCAATTTTTGTTATGTATTAGGGAATTGCTACTTACTATGTTCCAACAACCCTTCTTGTGTTAGCTTCATCTTCATTTGCTCGGAATATTCTTGCAAGTCCAAAATCAGATATTTTCGGGTTTAGATTCTCATCTAACAAAATGTTGCTGGCTTTTAGATCTCTGTGTATGATCTTTAGTCTTGAATCTCTGTGAAGGTACAAAAGACCTCTGCAAATTCCTTCCATTATGTTGAACCGAGTCTTCCAATCAAGAATCTTTTGCTTCAATGGGTCTGAGAAAAGATAGCACAATCATTAACCTCCAGCCTTCTCTTCAATTATCCCAAGCCAAATGGTAAAAAACAGAATTTATAAACAGATTTGATAAGTTACCAAATAGATATGCATCCAAGCTTTTCTTTGGCATATATTCATAGACTAACATCCTTTCTTCACCTTGAATGCAACACCCAAGTAATTTTACCAGATTTCGATGTTGCAATTTCGAAATCACAACCACTTCATTCATAAGTTCCTCAAGTCCTTGTCCTGATTTCCTTGACAGCCTCTTCACTGCAATTTCTTGACCTTCTGGCAATTTTCCCTGAAGAAAAATACCACCAATCTTTTAGCCTGAACTCATATGTACACATCTATTTTCAGAAGGATTCTTGTTTCACCTTGTAAACAGGACCAAACCCGCCTTGTCCAAGCTTGTTTCTGAGAGAGAAGTTATCGGTGGATGTAGCTAACACTTGAAACTCAAAGAGTGGAAGCTCCTTGAGCTTGACTTGGTTAGAAGCAGATTCATTATCACTTGTAAGTGCTTCCATTCTTTTAAACATTAACTCTGCACTTCTATCTTTCTCTGGTGCGGCTAAGGAAATTATCAGTGAAGCAAACATATTAGGATCAAGGGAAAAATCTGAAGAAAACATCAATGAGTAAACAAAACTCTAACCTTGACGCTTTTTGAGTTTCCAGCATGCTAAAAGAATGCAGACCACAGCCATGAACGCAACACCTATTACAGGTGCTGCAATCATAATTGCTCGATTGCTATGTGTTTCTATAAGATTTGGTGAGAAAATTTAAGTCAGTGAACTAAATTGAATGGGGAAAGTAACTAGGGAAAACTACTAGAGACTCTTCACTCACTGATTTCGGAATGCGCAACTCGAATATAAAGATCAGTGCCACTTCGCGAAAATGATTGCATATCAACTAAGCTAACACTCCAAATCATGCATCCGATTCCACGATCATAAGCGTAAGCTGTGCAAGAACAATTATCCAAACAGACTTTAGGACAAACTTGCTGGTTAGCTTCAGAATGTTCAGCAGAGATTGGCACTTTCATCATCTGCATTTTCAAAAACCCATCTCCTTTTCCTCTATCACCACTACTTACATTACGCTGTCTTTCGCATAGCAATGAAAGTCTTCTCTTACATCCATTACTCCAGTTTCCTCCGTTCCACTCTGTGTTATTCCTAGGCTCAAACCCTTTAACGCACTTACAAGGCGGATTTTCCCCGGAATGGCAGGTCGCATATTGACCACATTTACCGTATGTATCACAGTCTGTCAACGGAAACCTTACACCAATCCTCCAATCTTTCATAGAAGTACTCCAATCTTTCTGATATATAGCTCCTTCAGGATCCAAATTAAAGTGATACATAAATGAGTCATTAGCATAAGACATCGTAATCGTCCCTTGATTATCATTTGCAAGATTAAATCCATCAAGAAACAGAAGTGAGTCCATATTCGGTAAACCAATGAAAACCTGACCATTCCAGGGTCCGCTACGCCACGTTGGAACATTGTTCTTCCAGATCAAAAGCTCAGGAAACGTGAAAGGAGCTATACCAGCTGTGTAGTTCCCAGTTGAAGGATCATCATGACTTCTCCAAGAAGTAAGCCTTAGATTCTCTCCGGTTCTACCATTGGTCCCAAGTGTCATTCTTGGCATGAAAGAATCATAAGGATGCTTGAAACTCTCCCACAGAATCTCATTATTGTTTCTGTTATCTTGTAACATAAGATTCCCAGTATTTATTAGCTGAACCCAAGTAGCATTTGCAGCCACTGGTACCGAGACATTCGTCGACCATAAAACGCGTTTTCTACCATCTGTAACCACGAGATTTCCATCGTCAGAGATGGTGATAACACCTGAAGTGCCGTTGACCGGAGTGTCTCTGTTAGCAACCCAAACCACGGTTTGTTTCGGAATTTTGTCGTACCAAATTCCAGCATAACGTAACCGAGTAGTGGAATTTACGGGAGTAAAGAAACCGAACCTAAAAATACCATTTTTGCTGAGAAGAGTCTCTGGGTCTTTAATGGGAGTAGAGATCGTAATTCTGTCCTCACCAGAACAGAGTCTGAGAGAGAAGCAGGTGAATGCAAGTAGAAGAAGAACAAAACGACGACGTATGTTCATTGAAACCAACATAAACATAACCTTAGTGATTCCAGTTTTTGCTTTGGTTTTTCTCTTGGAAAGATGTGCCTTTAAGAGAAGTAAATCAGTAAAGTAGTCGTCTTTGTTGTCGCTATGGGAAGACGAAGAAGAAAGTGATGTAATTTGTTTTTTTTGAACGAAGAATTTGGTCTGTTGTAGGAACAATAATGTGTTATGGTTGGATTCATTGAATTACCAAATTAGCAATGAGAGAGGAAAAAACCACCAATGTTGACTTTTCTATTGGAAGAGAGGAAATTTGAAAGAAAACGATGACACTGGTAAGACTAGTTGCATTAGTGCGATTTCAATGGGGTCATTGTTAATGACATTTATAGTCCACTTGTTACCTTATAGTGTGTATATAATCAGAAAACAAATTTACTTTTTGACTTTCTGACTTTCTTAATTGCTAATTGTCAATTGTTGATTATACAAAGGAACTCGTGTTTTGATTTTGCTGTTCAAGTTTGGGGATTTGGGTTGAATCCCCCTTTTGTGCTAATGCTCCATGTCGGAATAGTGGGGTGATGGTTTTGGAATGTTGTTGAATCCGATGGCCATATGGGTAAAGCACAGACAATGTGTTCGACGAAATGACTGAACCAAATGCTTTATATGGTTTTACTTTGGATGCTGTGAAAAATGAATGTAGGAGAATAATCGACGTAGCTAGAGATCTTTCGCGGAAATTATGAATCTGACTAGAAGATTGCCAGATTGGACTCGTCATGGACCATCACATCCGATGTCTAATCGTACGTTACTATCATTGTAAGAAATTAAGAGACGGCTTCATAGGACATAAGGTCGTTCGGAATTATTATACAAAAGACTCGATTTCAACGTGACGAGACACGTCACGGAATTGTCATACGCAACGCATTGTGTACAAGACGTCACCAGAGCATGCGTCAGAAGGCCAAAAATGCATTTTTATTGTAATTCAATAAGGTTACACACAAGACCAATTTAAGAGAGAAGAGAAATCTTCAAGAGTTGATATCTCTATAAGAGATCCAGCTTCCTCTTGCAATCACAAAGCGGATGATAATGGAATAGTAGTAATAGAAAAACTCAACTGTTCCTTATTTAGTTACCAGTGACATTGACAAATTACAGTGAACATCCAAAATGACACATTTATCAGAAGAGCGAAAGCAATCCTGTTATCAAAATGTATGATCAGATTAGACGTCCAAAGATTATATTCTTTGAGCATAAAGTTACCTTTTTGCCATGGCGGTCTTCATACGGTATTGTTAAATGAATCCTATGAAGAAGGACATTGACTTAGATAGCAGCAAGAGTCTTGAGATTTTTTATGTTCATGATAGGTTACGACATCGCTATCTACATGATAATGACCTTGCATCTAATTCATCAACTTGACTTTCATTTCTTTTTTTAAGTCACGCATACTGCCTGCTTGCCATAATGATTATTATGTTTATGAATTTATGTTAAAAGTCTTTCATGTCGACTTCAAAATGTAAGTACTTCTACAAAGCTGCAATTAACACATGCTAATATCAGGTCATTATTACCTAGTCAGTAAAAGAAGCAAGTTGGTGTATTATTGCAACATTAATGGAAACAAAAGCTCGGACTCCTTTATTATCCATTAAGGCAAAAAATAAAGAATGGTAGATGGATTTTTAACACTCTAAAAATTGCAGTCAGTGGTAAATAGAACCAACAATATACATGTAAAGAGTAACACTGAGATCAAAGAGAACAGTGAGACTGAAGCATTAGACCTATGGTTCTTCCGCTACTGTTTGTGTGATAAACAAGACCTGGACTTAAGCTAAACCTATGGCCTATGTTTAATTTCAGATATGATTCCACCTGAAACTGATAATGATTTCTTGAACCACCGACGACCCCCCCAACGCTCATGCCCCAGCCCACTTCATCCTCTGGGTTGTCTGTAATTGACACTGACCACTTTACTTGCTTTGCTCTTGAATTCTGAATTTGAATCCATCCCCCAATCCTCGTAAACTCGTCCACTAAAGAGTCCAACCTCAAAGCAATGGAACCGGATGACACATGATTCATGCGTCTGCTCATATCCAGAGGCGGTGCTGATGACTCAGGCTCCATAGCAACAGAGCGCATTAGGAAATCTACTGGAATTGTTATGGCTCCAGTAGGATGGAAGTTGTTAGATGGTGTTAAATTTTGGTGAAATCCCAGTACAGATAGTTTTACTGTTCTGAGAATGTGGCAGGTCACTTGGCCAAAAGTTCTGAAACAACGATTTGTTGCACCCAAACCCTGTTCAACTTCAAGGTTTGACATGGATTGGGCCAGCGAAGCTGTGATGTTTGACTTTCTAAGTGTTAACCCTATAGCACTACCATTATGTTCGTGTAAAAGAGGTGGTCCACGTTCAGAGACTTCAGTAAGACTCATTCCCTGCACGACGAATGTAGTTGTATTTGTAGCTTCATCAATAACGATAATTTTGCTCAAGCAAATCTATCACATAAATCAATGTGAAACTGGAGTCAATTTCAGGATTTGAGATCTCAGTTGGTTACCCTTTTTTTTGTATACGATGATCCAATGAATTCAAATGCAGATTTCCAACCAAAATTCACAACCAATGTGGAAAAAATATCTGCAACAATTTGTAGATACCTGGTAAGAAGACACGATTGCAGCATCAATGTCTCTGAAATGTGCACCAAAAGGGATAGCAACTGCAGATAACCAATAATTAATCTCTGCCTTGTAAAAGACTTTGGCTAAAGACAGCTGACTCCCTGAAAAATCACTGTGATTTCTTTCCCCTTTGTATCCAGCAACGAGCTCAGCCACAAGCCTATCTGTTTCCCTCATGCTCGTTTCAAATATGAACCTAGAAAGTAATCCGGGTCTCACTCCTTCTCTATCGAGTCCAGTGAAACTCTCCTCGTCAGTGTTTCCCATCAGCAATATTGCTCCAAGCATATCAACTTCACCACTCACATGGGTGCTAGTCTCTTGGAACGGACCACCTTTGGATAATTTATACGAGGAAATGATCCGCTCCACTTTCTCTTGTCTATCTCTAAGTTTCATTATATCCAAGAATGCTTCTCTTTGTAATCGCTTCAAGATATCAATCTGAAACATAATTCCCAGACCAACCTGATTATCTTAAAGTAAAAGATCACGTTTTTATGAATCACATTACAGAAATATAGTTGAATTTTATAGTTCAGGACGACAATGCAGAAACTCAAATTAGATAAAGCCAAGTGAAGAGAGCATTTCTGGTGATACCAAGGAAATATATATTCTTTTAAACATTACAGAAATTGAAACAAAGGGTCGGTTCCAAAAGGAAAGAGTAAAGGAGATGGATGAAGATACCGGAGTCTGGCGAGATGGATTCTCATGGAAGCCGAAATGGCGGGAGACGACGTCCTGGCTTGATTTCGCAAAGCCCTTTACTTTCTCTAACACCGAAGCAATTGGATCCATTTTAACTCAGAAACTGATAGAAATGCTTGATGATTTTTTTAAAATGTGGACAACAATCACGCAAATGACGAGTAATTCGTTTCTTAGATTACCCAACTACTAAACTGTTCACAGAATATACAGAGGAGAAGAATACAGACGAAGACATCCGAGAAAGCTAGGAAGATAGAAATTTGGAGGGGCTTCTTTAGGGTATTTCGAATTTGGATTTTGGGGGTTTTGTGGATTTTGTCATTCAATTGCTCAGGTCGGTTTGATTCGGTTATCTTCAAGTTCTTGATGGGTCCGACCCATCTAGATATCCACTTCAACTTTGAGAAGATTTAGAAATGCTTATCAACTTATGTATCTCGGTTATATGAATGGGAATATCAACATTCATTAATTAAGTCCCGGTTTAGTTCCGGTTATTGTATTCTGTTGGTGTATATATAAGCATATATTAAAATCAGTAGCGGATCTGACACATCTCTGAGCATGAGGCACTAGTGTGTTTGAAACATATAAATAGTTAAGAGAACACTAAACTCTTGAGAAAAAATATGAAGAAAAGAGAAAGTTGCATGTTGCAGCCCCGCATAGTTACCACTCATTCAGATCACATTACAACCCATAAACAGAATTATTATATACAAAACTATTTTTTAAAAAAATATTGATATTACCACATTTTTCTCATAAATAATCAATTAAAACATTACAAAGTAAAATTTAAATTTCAATTAGTACATAGAGATCACAATTATTTTCAATTATACATATCATTAACTGATTTATTGTGATAATATTGTAAGTATAAATTTATAAAGTAGTTTATTATCTATAATACGACAATGATCATCCTATTTGAGAAAAAATGTATAGATCTAATAATAATTATTAAAGTTTTATGTATTTTGAATCCAAGAAGTTGAGAAGTTAGTTCCATTAAGCATATTTAATGCATATATTTTTGTTACTTCTTAAAAGAAAACTAACTAGATTAATAGTTTTGATATATTCTAGTATTTTTTTTTAAAAACATGTAGTGTTATCTAGCATAATTGATGCAAATAAAACTTCTGAGTTTCCGAATGATCAGTTAACCTAGATGAACCTTCAGATCATTAGAATTAGAATTGTTGTATATATTATTATGTATAGAAATATCTGTATATAGTGTTTTATAAAATTTATTAGTAAAAAATAAAATAGAAAAACAATAATACCTTATTTAGTTTAAAAAAATTATAATTACTAAATCAAAAGTGAAAGTCCCTTCGGAGACATCCGATATGACAAATCAAAAGCGAAAGAAAATATTAAGATAATTAAAATTACATATGATAAAAAGATTAATCAATTAGACATCAAGAGAACTTTATTTTCAAGGATTAGGTTACTTTTGTGATGAGTCTTGTTTTAGGACTTAGATTTCGCGATTTATCCAATATATACCGTTGTTTCCTTTTGAGATTTATAAATCAGATTTCTATATGACAAAAAGAACATCAAGACAACTAATTTTGGTTAATCTATATCACTATTTACTTCACTTTATTGGACGAAAGAATGAAATGATAAGATATAATTTATAACCTATAATTCACGTTCTAATATTTTATTTTAATTTATTAATTGTAGTGACGAAAAATCAAACCTTTAGTATTATAATCTTTAGTTCGATCATCGTAATTATTAAACTAAAATTTGATTTCGAAAAATCAACATTATAATTTTAAGAAATCAATAATCGCATAGATTAGTTAATATATTTTTATATACAATTAAAAATTGAAGGTGACATATACTTTAATTATAAACTACATGTTTCAGTCGCAAATTATTGTTTTAATCATAAAATCAATCCCCATGTTTAAACATAAATCTCATATACAATCGATCCCTATGTTTAAACATAAACCTCACATAATCTTAAAATCAAACTTTTATTTAAAATCAAACCTTTAAAAAACGTGCTTGTGCTCCCATAAATGTTCACCTGATTCTAGTACGCCAATCTCATCAAAATATGAAGCTATAGTGATACCACGTTTTAAGCAATCTCATCATCAATTTTTTTCTTACCAACACTCTTTAGAAAGACTAGCTATTCCACCAACACAAACTTTTGTGCTGATATTAAACGTTGTATGATAATAAAATTTTAATATCTATATATTTTTATAATAATTGTTAAATGTCTGTTATATTTTGTAGTGTTCTGTCTTTATTTGTTGTGTTATGTGGACGTTATATATATATATATATTCCACGAAATACATAATTGTTTTTGAATACATGTTTTAGACAGTCCTTTTAAGTCGTTTTAATAGCTCTAAAGATTGAGTTGGAAAATTTAATAACAGTACCCCACTTTCTATTTGGACTTAAAACTCCCGACCAAATTCCAATAATATCTTCTCTTTATTTTTATTTTTTGGTAAGATTTCGTGCAAAAAACACTCAAAATAACATAAATTACAAAATTATCCTCCAAAAAATATAATTAAATTCTAAAAGATGAAAATAGTACGCAACAAAAAGTAGTACGCAAAGTAACTCTTCATCGTTATTATCAAATTTTTAAAATTATGATAAATAATATATCAAATTGAAACTCTAACAAAAAAATTTAAATATGTTCTTAGAATTTTGAAATGCTATCATATGCGATAATGAAAACATTTAAAATATTATAAAACATTATCTTTTATATTACTTTTCATTTCATAGAATTGACTTGTATTTTTTTTACTTGGAGAGTAATCTTGCAATTTATACTCTTCAAGAGTTTTTTTTGCACAAACCATTTTTCTTATTTGTCAACTTCAACTTTCATTAAAAATAGGAATATTCCACTTAAGTGGATAAGAGTTTACAAAGATCAAATCATGTCTCTCGAGTACAACATGCGAGAAAATTTGATTTAGAATTTTCAACAAATAAAGAATTGGATGAAAAGAAAATAACACGAATCTACTTTTCAACATGGCAAAATCTTTTATATATGGATGAATGCCAACCAATCTTCTGGATGAGA
>JAKUCM010003371.1:0-34590 GCA_023374145.1 Lepidium sativum
GTTTTGACTAAGGGAGGAATATGAATCAACTATGTCATTGATCTCTCACGTTTAGGCCATTGGTTGTGATTAAGAGGAGAATATGAATCAACAAGTTATATTGAAAATGTTACTAAACATTAGTAATATACTAATGCCACGTCACTCTAAACGACTATCATTGCTTGCTTCACTTTCATTAGGATCAATTGTTTCTATTATTACGTATTGATCAAAACAGAAATAAATGTCTCCCATTAGTGGGGTTAGTGGAGTCTTTAGTTTGACTAGTCATTAATTAGTTATTTGTGGTTTCATGTCTCTTTATTTGCTTTCTTTCTGAAATCTTTGTATATAAAATAGAATAAAAACGAATAAAATGTTTTATATAACATTTTTGGCGTTTATAATAATTTGAGGCTATGTCGTTTCCAAACCGGACCGGGATGTTTCCGGTCACGTAAAATCGAGTTGTAAAGAAGTTTCACATGTAGCTTAATTTAATGTGAGACCTTTGAATGTCTATATTACAACAACTATGTGATTAAGCAAATAATTGTTTTTGTTTTTAAGAAAAATATATACATTTGAAAAACATAACATTATGTGGCAACAATATAGGAGTTTAAGAAAGATGAGTTGGATGACTTAAGAGGTCTCAAAACCTTTCTTTTATTAGTATAGATAGATATAGATATTAATTAAGAATATTTATGACATGATATACTAATATTAGGAATAAATTTAGCGCATATATTTATTTGAAATCTCTTAGTTTCATATAAAATCTTTTGTTTATATTTGGTAAAAGAAAAAAAGAATAATTTTTGATAAAAATATGTTTTGACGAAAAATATTCTTTACCACGTTATGATGAAATATTCTTGAACACATATTTTATGGACAATGTTTTGACCAACAATTTTTTGTCCATTTTTCATATTTTTGACCAAAACATTTATTGACCATGTTTTTTGATAAAATATTTTTGACCAGTTGTTTTGATCAGGAATTTCTAACTATGTTTTGTGGTGCCATTATATTTCGACCAACTTGAACGTTAACAAATGATGTTTGACCATTCAAATAAATTAGAAATATATTAAAAAGTCACGTTTTACCAACTTTTTATTATTATGTTGGTGTAAGTACAGTATGAACCCTAGATTAGAGTAGCTCGTCAACTCTAAGATTACATGTAGCCAAAAGTGAGGATTTGTTTGGAGTTGTAGTCTGAAAGTTATCAACATTTTATTCAGACATATATGGAAAGATGTAATCCACGAATAGAAAACATGGCAAGCAGTTTTCTGATGAACTAGAAAGAACCAAACGACGATTAACATATTATTGGAAACTTCCAAATGTCTAATATTCAAATACAAATACAAAGGTTGTTTTCACAGGAAAATCGTGTTTCCAAGCGGCGGTTTGTTGCTCATTCATATTTAGTCTGGGCTAATTAAGGTGATGTTGGAATATGTACAGATAAAATTTCTCCGTTATAGTTTATACGTTTGAAGTTCATTAGTTTAGAGTACAACATAATGTATTGCTACTTGTGGTTGTTGTGTGATAACAGATTCTTGTGTGATAATAAATATTATTTTGATGCAAGATATTTATTGAGTCGCTTGCCATCTCTTTCATTGTTTATGTTAGATTGTGATGAAAGAAAATAGTTTATTAAAAATTGAATATGGCAAGACTAAAACTATGGATCATGATTTTCGACAGGAAAGAGTCGCTTAAAATTTTAGTACTAAAGGATAAAAACTATTGAGAATAGTCGTATAAGGGGGAAGAGAATACTAGACTAGAGTACGACATGTTTGCTACATCCAATAAACCGATGACAAACCAAAGATAATAGAGGTTACTTACCGAAAAAGAGGTTTTGAAACCCATTAGTGAAGCTAGCTGAGGAATCTGGTGTTGATTGTGATGGTTCTTGATATAGCAAAAAGAGTATTATGTATGTTATAGTTTGTCATTAGAAGGCAAAGTATATCCTTGTTCTTGGATTGTATGCTTATGAAGTGATGTTGTGTGCATCAAGATGATGTTGATATGTTACAATGGACATAAATGATCTTTCTACAGAATAATTCAATACTCGCCATTATATCACATCATCTAACCAGTGTCGTAAAAAATTCTAAGCTATCATTGAATATGATATAATAAACACACAAAAAAGTAATATACTATATAGTAGTTCTATTATAGTTCTGAAAAACATAGGTATTTACAAAAATATTGTAGATTACGTATAATATTGCTTATTGTGAGTTAATAATGTACATATTTCTTGTTATATTTCTTTTAATGAGAGTATAATTCTAAACTTTTGAAGTTAATGGATTTAGAAATAATAATGATTTGTGATAAAGACCAAACGAATACCATGTTATCTCCCAAAACTGAGATTGTGATGTTACATTGTAGCACTAGATGAAAAGAAGTCAAAATGATCCAAGTTAAGTAATGTTTATAATTAAAATCATTATTTAATTCATTTACATTTTTATATATTTACAAGTATAGTTGTATCATGGCAGAAATTGACAAAATATACATATATTTATTAAATTATATAATCACCTTCAATGCTTGTCGGAGTTTGAGTATCATTGTAAATAAAAATGAATTGTTAGCAAGGACGTAAGCAATAACATGGGCCATACATCGCCCACGTGCCCTTTGACAGTCTTCAAGAAGACATTTTCCGTAATTTAAAACGTCAGCTCACATTTGTTTGTTGTATCCTTGTGACAACACTCCTGCAATGTTTAAGATACATATTTAATTTTCATATCAGAGATGGAATGATTATTTTATGAATATGGGTGTTTTAGGAAGTGTTGCATAAATTAACCAATGATTAAAAGAACCAAATTTTCTTTGGTTAAATGAAACATTACACTATAACTATTAACTAAATCATAAATTCTAGAAATATAATTTGAAACAATTAGATAGATTTATCTAAATGTCTGTGATATAACGTGCTAAATAAATTTAATTATGTGAAACAAAAGCAAAGATAATTGCCGATCCTTGTACGTAAGTTTTTGTTGTTGTTATGACTGTTTTTTGGCAGTTGCTAAGAAAATAATATTGCTGGTTATTATTTCTGTGACCAATTACCACGAAAAAAATGCAAAACCATATAGATCATACGTAAAACCAAACAAAAAACTTATGGTTATAAATATATGACAACCTTTTATCTTTTTTTCTTCATTTTTATGATAACCACCTTCTATCAGTTATAAGGTTATATAAGATCGTATACTTTTATGTATTAGTAAGATAACATTAATTAATAAATATCTCTGCGGAATAGTCTTTTAAGGAGGTCAAAACAATGTTTAGATTTAATATGGATCTGACTTAAATCAATATTATATAATTATGTAATAAAAATATATTTTTACTTATTACATTACATAATAATATTAAGATTCAAATAACTATTATTGTTGAAAAAAACACAATATTAATCATCATCAACTTCTTTAAAAAATGATTAATACATAATATGATCATGCAGGTTAAGATATAAATACTTACCTATAACCAGAATAGTGAACAAAGTTAGAAGCTGACGAGATACACTCTTTTGTTTGAGGTCATTCCATAAAATACTACCACCAAATTAATTCAATTAACAATTATATTAATCTATCCAAATATATATATATATATATATATATTAATATTCTATTTATTCAATAGAGAGAGAATCGAATTATATTGAATATTGAATTCCATATTCAAGAATACATGATTGTTCTATATTCCATGAAATATTGTATTTTATTTTGATAACTGATATCAATTTTTGATTCATTTTTTATTTAGTTATTTATGACTTTCATATTTAGTAAATTGATATTTATTAATATTTTATTCATATTTCATTCAAGTTCTAGAAGTTCGACTCCTCTCTAACTTTTTTTCTTATTTACATTTTCTGGACTTATATTGTATTGACTTTGAATGTGTAATTCATGGAATAGGAGGGGTCATCTCATTTTGGATCTGCAACGAATGAATTCAAGAGATAAAAGAATTAAGGATACCCACCAAGAAGACTAATCCAATCCATAAGGATGTACCAGAAAATACAATATTTTCGTTACTCGACCAACCATCAGGAGAGGCCAATACAACAGGTACACTAATCAATAAGATTGATGGAGATAATTATTGCAAAAACAGCCAATTGGAAAGCAATACTCAATTTATTAATCCTCGAAGCTATTAACAAAAGAATGTACACCATTTAATCCTCTTACCCACTAATTTTTTTTTAATTTTAATACATAAAAGGATTTTATCCTGAATCCATTGATCCGAGATGACTTGGTTCCAATTTCTTTTATCACTTTTATTTTATTCGTACATGAAGTTAAGGTTCATGTTGACTTTAGAAATGGGTGTACTGACTTCTGTATCTCATTTACTTATATAGACAGGTTGATAGACGTATTAAGAAAGTTTCACCTTATATCTTTCCCTAACAGCAATCGTATTAACTTATAGGACTGTGTTATTCGGCGAAAGAATTTAGAAATAATCTCTCAGAGAGATGGCCGAGTAGTTGACGGTTCCGGTCTTGAAAACCGGTACTGTTCTAACTATCGAGCGTTCAAATCCCTCTTTTTCTTTTTGTAAGATGAATATTTTTTTTTCTTTTTTGGCTTTTTTACTTCTTAGCATCATAAATAAAAGAGAATGGATAGGGTGGATAGTATAGCCGAGCAAGAAGAAATTAGATTGAATTGAAAGAAACAAAGAAGACTTTTTAATATGAACCAATTTTTACTTTCCTTTAACTACTACTTTAGTTAAGAGGAGTCATGGAAAGAACATGTTCAAAATCACGATCAATTCTTTTTTCAAATCCCGCTGCTGCTGCACAAGGTCTTCCAGCGTGCCATAAATGACCGCAAACAGGAAGAATCCTTGAACAAAATGAGAAATAGATAACCAACTTTTCAGAGAGACATAATTGACTGCATTGATCTTAGTCGCCTTCTACAAAATTTAGGGAACCTAAGAGAACATGGGTCATCTATCCTGTAAAAAGTCGTTTTTGCCAAGGTTGTATTTCTTTTCCAACCTACTCAAGTCCAAACCGTTAGGACCCCTTAAAGGTTCTAATCAGGGACCACATAGATCCCAAAAACGCATTAGTTCTCCTCCAAAAATAACTTCTCCAGTTAGAAAACACATTAAATATTTACCTAAACTTGTAGGTCCTTTAGCAGGCCCTATATTAGATCCAAGCCTTAATCTCTAACTAGAAAAGTAAATGCTTGAGCTTGAGAAACTTCTGGTCCCGTAGGTCTGTAATACTCAATAGGATAAGTTGTATTATTATACGAGACATAACAACAAGCAATGAAGCCACAACTAGATAAAGCCGCTAAACTTGAAGACAAGTAAGCCTTTCCAGACTACACAAGTGTGCAGCGAGCCCCCGCAAATGGTTTGGTTAAGATATGACAAGCCCATGCAAAAAGTTTGGTTAAGATATGCCAGATTCCACCATATATACAAATGGAACCTAACCATATATGCCCTCCAATTATATCTTCCAAATCGTCCACACTAACAATCCATCTTTATTCCCTAAAAAGGAGATTTTAGTAAATAACCAAATATAACACTTGGGCTAATAGTACAGTTTGTGATTTTTCTTACACCTCCCTCCTGGAGCTCATACACGCCCACAAAATAAAAAGTCTTGAAAAGTAGAAGAAAAGCACCTTCACCTAAAAAAATTTAGTGAATACCCAAAATGGTGGTCATTTTATTTCTATATTTCTATACATAACCGAAAATAGAAAAAGATTCATCAAGAGTTTTAGGTCTCGGAAGTGCATGATAATTACCACTGAAGCCCAAAACTGCAGAAAAAATTAGAAGTACTCCAACTACAAAGTACGGAAACTTGTCTATAACTTCTCCCTTAGGATTCCTCATATTTATTGTTAAAAATAAATTGATGTTGTAAAACGCATTTTTCTGATAAATTATTCACTTGTCTATAACTCCACTGAAGTGCATTTTTCTGATAAATTGTGCACTTCTCCCTTAGGATTCCTCATCAGATTTCATACATGTCCTAACTGTCTTCCTCTCAATCTAAAAACGTGATATCAGAAGATGAGTCCTCGGGCCATTTCAGCTTATTGATCCTGTCCAAAACATTACTTCTCAAGGTTCCCCTACTCTAATGATGCATAAACAAAAGTATATATTATGATCTTGTTTTGCTGATAAACTACTACTTCAAAAAGCATTATAAGGATTCTGTGTAATGTCTTCAAAACAAGTGAAGTACGAATCAAATAATGTAGAAGGCTTGCGAGTGTTATGGATAGAGAGAACCTGTCCGCTTTGTTATTGTTGAGGAGATCACTGGAGCTGAAGTAGCTGATGTTGATCTCCAACAAGCCTCCTTGGCTGATATCAACGGCTGACAAAAATGTGATTCTCTTGAAAAGTTAGTAACTTGCATCACAAAAAAACCATGGTCAATACTAATAATACTAACAAGGTATTTTCACACAAACTAAGTGAAGAAAAAGAGAAATACAATGATTGAAACTAATTTGTACAGAGTTAGTAAAATGAGGACAAGGAGTCAATTACAGCCAATACCAACAAAAGAAACTTCTCCCTGCATTTTCCACAGAGTATCAATACCAAGTCCCACATACACCTAAGCATCTGTAACAACGACAGAAGAACATCAGAAAGTTTCAGCTAGCCCTTCTTTCAGCAAAACTAAAGAAATCTTGCAACAATCCTCTGGTTTTTAATGAAGCATACGAATGGCGTTTCTGTAAAACTCCCAAGAGTCACTTTCTTGACCAAAAGGGTTTTTCTTGATGAAATCCTGAACATTAATTTCAGGTTCTACCAAGTTCTCCAGATGAAGTCTCAGATCTCCACCATTACCTGAATTTCATTGAAGCAACATAAGTAGTCAATGGACAAGCTTCTTAAGACCAAACTAATAACTGATTCAGATGCTTGCCTAAGGATGTATTAGGGAATAATATCCCACATCGGTAGTTGGAAGGGATCCTCTCTAATATACATAGGACTTGAGCCAATCCATTCATTGCCAATTGGTTTTGAGTTGGAAGCCCATATTCTAATATGGTATCAGAGCCAACGATCCACGTTGTCCATACCCGATCCGACCTAAAGTGTCCCACTATCGACAAACCCAGGCCCAATATTGGTGCCGTCGATCCATCCCCGAAACATACGAGATTAATGACCAAAGAGTCATCATATCGAGGGGGCATATTAGAGAATAATATCTCACATCGGTAGTTGGAAGGGATTTTCTCTAGTATATATAGGACTTGGGCTAATCCACTCATTGCCAATTGGTTTTGAGTTCGAAGCCCATATTCTAATAGGATGTGTCTGTCTTGTTTTGATGATTGTATGAATGAGGACATATTGCTGTATATGGCTGTGAATTCAAATAGTTCATTCAACAAGTTAAAAACATTGATGAGCCACATACGTTTGTTGTATAAATAACCCAAAGAAGATGTTAAAACGCTTACTGGGTTAAGCAAAGGTTTGTTAGGAGAATCATCTAGCAAAACGGTGTTGGTTTTGTTGTAATAACCCTTTTCCCATGGAAGATTTGCGTTGTGCTTATCCCAGAGCCGGTTTAAAATCCTTGAACACAATATATTTGTGTCTGTTCTCAAGGGAACCAACATTCATCGCAGCACAATAAGACATGTCCTGCAAAAGCACATATACAACGAAACACACATTATGAAACAAACCACATTTGGAATACAACGAAAAGCATTGGAAACACCATCTTACCCAAAAGAACAACAGTGTTTTCTTCATATCTCCAAGCAAGAACTCAGTGATTCTTTCAACGTTTTTCCTGTAAGTAAATAAAAGATAATTGATCATACAACAAGTAAATGATATATAAGGACATATGATTATGTGTGAATATGAGTAAACTCTAACCTATTTCTTGAGGACAGATACCACAACTTCAAACTTGTCAAAGCAGAACTTGAGAAATTCTTCACAAAAAGGTCTTTGAAAAACTGACAGAAACAAAAATAGTATTGCAGAATCATAAGTCACTTTCAAATAGTATTGATGAGGACTCAATACTCAAAAGATTTCTAAACTCACTTGCTCTTCTTGCGATAATAATATCGGCGTTACAACCTGGAAGAGGAGACACTATATCTGCAAGCAATCCGTTCAAATCCAAAACAAGTCTGATCTCTTGTTTGATTCCACCCAATCCATCACAACAAGTCTGATCTCTCGTTCAAAACAAGCTTTATTGTTCTTTTCAAGCTCCAAAACTGCAACCTTTGCATCATCTGAGACAGCATCAACTCTCTTCTCTTCGATCTCTGTGTCATGACTCTCTTTCCGGTCAATATATTTGCCATCAACCAAGCCGAATGAAGAAACTTCCTCTATCTTTCTATCATCCCATTCAACCCCAACACATATATCATTTTTGCAGCTATCATTGTTGACATCAACCACTGTTTCGTTTTCTACATTATCAATCAGCTTAATTTTCTTTATTGCAGGTTCCTCTTCTTCACGACGTTCATTCACTCTCATGCTATACCTAGTTACACACAAAATAACCGTAAAGGATGTAAAAAAAATTGATAAAATTAAATAAAAATTCAACATGAGACCAGAAAAGAAACAGTCAGTAATGATAAATCTAAACTTTGCAAAACTCATGCTTACAAAGGATCTAAAAAAGAAAAACAGAACTAACTTTCGTAAGAACCAGCGAGAATATAAGTTATAGTAAAAAACTTACGGGTAGATTGAAAACTTTTAAGAGGAAGATGAAATTCGAATCAAGTGTTTGAAACTCTAGAGGTGTGAAATAATTTGAGAAAACGGTCAATTTAATACTGAACTTACTTGTTTTTTTGCCGTTTCAAACTCAAATTTCTTCTCTCTCTCTTTAAAAACGACGAACTTTACATTGACTACGCCTGATTAGTATCACTATTAGTCAAAATTAGCCGACACTAAACGTTGTTAGTTAAACTAAAGAGATCATTTTTCTTAATAAAACACAGCGTTTTGGCATCAAAACGAAGTGAAATCCCTAAATCAAAGAGTCGAAATCCCTAATTTGACTTCTCTTCTCAAATCTCTTTTCTTTCTTTTTCTCGAACCCTTCTCTGCTCTCTTTCTTGGATCCTTTTCTCTTTTTCGCGAACCCTTCTCTGATCTCTTTCTCGGGTCTTTTTCTCTATTTCTGAAATCCCTTTCTACCACATTGCCTCAATCAATTGATTCTATTTTTGAATTTACAGAGAGTATAATGAGATCATCAAGTGCTAAGCGTGGATTTCTGTTTAATGGTTGTGGCTGTATTGGTTGTGTTTGTAGTTGCAAAGATGTAATCCAATTGTGGGTAAGAAAGATTGTTGACGTAATCGTGAAGATCTTTAAACTCTGTTGATGGATGTTGATGTAATGGATGCTGATCTAAAAATCTTAAATTATAATTTTTTTTAAAGATACACAACATTGCACGCCTTAAAATGATACCTAAAAGTCTTAAATTGTGAAAACAATCTAAGAAAAGTTTTACACATGAAAGATGCACAACATTGCAAAAGTCTTAAAATGATAACTAGAAGTCTTAAAATGATGAGAACATTGCAATAGTTAATATTGAAGACAAATTGAACATGAACCAAATAGCATTACCATCTAGACTTGGGATCCACAAACATAAGAGATCCCTTCTTGTGAGCATCCAACTTGTGATCCATCAACTTGTGAATATCCTTCAATCTACAATGAACAAAACCAAGAAGAATTGCTAAAAAGAACAACCACCATAATGCTTAGAAAGCTTAAAATGGTACAAACCAAATGTTTTCTTGGACGACCTCGTGGCCGTTTAGCAGCAGGCTCAACTTGTTGTGTCCTACTTCTCTACGCTTGGAGCAAGTCATAACTTGGTTTTTCCTAGTAAGCCTCGAGGTAGCTGCACTTGTGGCAGCTTCCTTCTGATGTTTACATCTTGCATACTTGCTTTGTCTCCCAGCCTTTCCTAATATGTTTGGCAGTGGTAGAACTGGTAACCGGTTAATCCTAGGCCACAACTTCTTTCTCTCCACAGGTTGTATCCCATTGGCATATGTAGCTTGCCAAACCTAAGTGCTAAAATAATCTGAAACATAATCCTCCACATTTATATTTTTGCCAATAATAACAGCCGCAACATGTTCACACGGTATTCCATTCAACTACCACTTCAAACAGCCACAACGTCGTTGCCTCATACCCACCCAATAAGAACAACCATGTAGTTCAATCTCGTGCATATCACCAGTTGGCATTTATCTGACAAAATACCTTGCCTTTTCTATGGCCAAATCAATCTATTTGTGAGTACTCATTGTGAACCTAGTCTCTAATTTCTAACTCATAAACGACCTTTTAGCAGTTCTCACCATGCATTGTCTCCTAATATCCTCCAACAAATCTAGCAATGGGTTTTTCCTAGCCTCACGAATAGTTCGATTAAATGACTCACATAGATTATTAAGGGTGTCGTTGCAGCAGGTTCCTTCCCTGAAGAATGCTCGACACCATGTTTGTAGATGCAGTTTGAGTAGAGCATTATAAGCTCCTTTGCTATGTTGCTTCAACGCCTCAAAACTCTTGATATAGTCACATGTACAGCCTCTCCATCTCCATGTCATGATTGTCGCGTTTTTAGTGGCCTAGAATGTGTCTAGCACACATTCTATGTTCAGCTTCAAGCAACTGATTATTGACTGCTTTGACTAAACCCTTTAACCGAAAAAAATTGTAAGTTCAAGATACTTAAATATGTTGAAGTCACTAATTGTGATGCCAAATGTAACTTCTGTTTGTCAGATATTATTGCGTAGTTATTTCCTTCACCAATCTCCAAGTGATGTATAAACCAGTCCCAATTTACATCATTCTCAATCTCGCTAACTGCCCATGCAATAGGCACAATTCGGTTATCACCATCACACCCAACTGCTGCTAACAAATGCCCTTTGATATCCCACTTCAGGAAAACATCATTAACTCCTATAACGAGTCTGCAATTTCTCTTTCAAGATTCTTTTTGAGCAGGAAAACATAAATACATTCTATGAAACCTTTGTAAGCCTCCTAGTGTTGGACCATGAATGGTCTCAATGTCAACTATACTTCCCGGGTTACTCTTTAGTATCTCAGCCTCGTAATCCCATATTCGAGCAAACTGGTCCTCATGTTCTTTTCTTTTCGTCTTGTTAACTCAAGTTATCACTTTCCGACATTGTTCTTCAGTCCCGTAAATCCTCAATATTTCTGCTGCCATTTCTTTCTCTGTAAATTTGGGCTCAATACGCAGCCTCTATGTGTATAACTCTGCAATTGTCGAACTCTTAAGCAGCTTTGTGTACCCAGAACGTGTACAAATATGCTTATCTTCATACACTTTAACCTGCAGCTTGTGTTTGATCCTTTCCTAAGAGCAATATATTCTCCATTTGCATAGTTTCTCGTTATCATAGCAAATAGCACCACATCTTTTCGTGATTGAAATGTAAAGCTTCACATCATAGCCTGTTTTCAGAGAATAACTTAACAAAGCCTTATTAAAATCTGCTGCAGACCCAAATGTTTTTCCAAGTCTGAGAATCTCATTATAATCATCGTCTGAACTGTGACCATTTCGGTTTTCATCACCCTCTTCATCACGGGATGAAGCATTGTTGCTCATCTCAGACATATAATCATCTCTCCAAACCTCTTCTTCTCTATCATTATCTTTGCTATCATCACCTCTACTCTCCGTGGATGCAATGTTACCAAAGTGACAAGACAATACCCGAGAAGCGTTCTCTTCAACTGGAACCACTTCTTCTAAGGCATCACGATACCCTTCACCTCCATCACATTCATATTCTGCTTCTTCTTCCTCCTCGATTTCGCCTTCACGCGACTCTTTTCACTTATCTACCGCTTCACTCGAATTCATCTTATTCGGATCTTCATGAGCCCCACTCGAACTCTCGCTTAGATTTATACTTTTGCTCAATCCCTTATACATATTACTGTAGCTAATGGGAAATGGCATCGCTTCTTTCTACGTTCTCATCGTTGATTCGGGAAGGAAGAAAGGGATTCGAGAAAGAGAGAAGGGAGGGGGATTAAAGAAATAGAAATATTTCTGACTACAAGTTAATTCGACTACAAGTTCGAAGTCCGTATTTCTGAATCAGAAATATTTGATCCCAAACTGATGCTCTAGGGTAGAGAATTGTAATTGACAAAAGTCAAAGTATGATGCTCCCAAACAGAATAGTATGACACGCCATCATTTTTCAAGTATGTATTCTTTTCATCTTGATGTAGTGTACCTGTATTGATGTTCAATGTGCATAATTAGAATATTACTACAAATTCTGAAGCTTAATTTATGTATGGATTATAGAAGAATAATAATATGAAAATTTAACTATTTACAAAACAGTTAACATATAAAATAAGTAAGTTTTATACATTTCAATACTAAAATATACGAAATTATTTTTCATATGCAAGAAAATAAATACTAAACATATTGTATAATTTAATAAAAATAAATTTCAAATGTTATAATATATTCTAGCAATAAATTTAAAATATCATAAAATTGTAATTCAGAATTTAGAAGTTTAGAATTTAGGGGTCAGAGCAACTCCAATAAGACACCAAAACACCAAATTTGTGTAAAATGTACTCCAATGGAACACCAAAAAACACTAAAATACCAAATTTGGTGTAATTGCAATAGTGTTACACCAAATTTGTTGTGACAATATTTATCACACTAAAACTTAAAATATTATTATTTTTATTTTATTTATTAATATATTTTAAATAATACCAAATTTGGTTTTTCATTTATGAATAATTTAAATGTTATCCACACCAAATATTGTAGTTAATATACATTTTTGAATATAATTATATCAAACTAAGATTATAATTTATGTAAAATTTCAAATGCAACATTATTGAAAAAGTTAATTAATTAAAAAAAATAGTTAACTGTAGTTCAAATTTTAAATAATTAAAAGTATTAAAATTAAGTTTATATTTTATTATGTACAAAATGTTAGTTCATAGGTAAATTTTGATTAAGATTAAAAATGCAAATAAGATTTTAACTAGAAATTTGAAAACATAACATTTAGAAATCTAAACGAACCAAACATAGAAATAAAATGCAACAACATAATTTTCAAAGACATGATAAAATAATTAAGCTGCAATCTAAACACCAGGAAAATCTTGCTTGTCACTTGATGATCCTTGAACTTGTTTGTTCTCCTTCGACTTGTTACGCTTGATATTGGGATCCTTGCTATTGCGATTGGCAGCCTCCTCCATGTTCTTCATGCTGGTTTGTTGGAGCTATTTCTTCACTATTCATGCCTCTTTGCTTTGTTGACACCCGGTAGGTCGTTCAACGTAGTTAAAATTGTTTCTTCGCTATTCATATTCAGATCAAAGGAATTCATACATGGAGATGATGATGACTCATCTTGTAAGGATGTTGATGCCATAACATTGTGACATTCTTCTTGAAATGAAGTGGCTCTAGTAGTGTTGGTATTTGAAAACTTCTGAATGCCTTTAAAGATAGACCATACATGATCAAATTTGAATCATTTCTTGTAGTTGGCATCTTGTGTTAATAATATCCTCGCTTGGTTTAACTCATGTAATATTAGAAAAAATTAGAAAAAGTCATTAAAATTACAAAGACCTAATAACAAACACACACGTGTGTATATATATATATATACACTTACAATGTCATGTTTGGAAGCGCCACTAGGATTCCTATTTTCAATTTGGTTAACGCATGCTCTCAGTTTGGAAGTAGCAGAGAGAATTGTTGTCATTTGAGCTTGTAAAGATCTTCATTTTTTATAGTATTTATTATTAATATAATGTCATATATGTATCTTATATTTTTTATAATCTATTTAGTGAAAGTTTCTACAATTAATAATTAAATAGTTTATAATAATTTAATTGGTATTTATTAAAATTATTAAGATAGGAAATTTTTTATTTAATAATATAATAATAGAGAATAATACTTTTGGTGTAACATTTGGTGTTGTGGTTTGAATTGAAAGAAAAAGTAAAACACCAAAACACCAAATTTGATGTAATTTCAATACCATTGAAGTTGCTCTTAAAGTTTAGGGTTTAAGGATTCGAGATGTACACTTATACTTTATATTCACAAATTACATATATTTGTTTAATTGATTATTAATTTGGTTTTTAAATTTTTGTTGGAAAGTTTATAAGAACATAAATTTTATATAGTATCAAATATATGACATATTAATTCTATGTATTTTGTCTTTCATCTATAACTAATATCTTATTTACTGAAAATATATTGAATTCATTTTATAATTTTGATAACCATTATATTGTAAAAATTAAAATATAAATTAAATTAATTAGAAAATATTTAAGATTTTTATAATTGTGAATTTTTCAAATATTAAATGCTTTTAAATTATAAATGGAAAAAAAATAAAATAAATAATTTGAACGAAAACAACTAATGAAAATATATTAGAGGGTTTAATTAGCTAGCACAATCGTCGAGGACAGGTAGCCCAGTGATGTTGTCACTTTACAAATCCTCAAGGCACAAATGATCGAACCTCCTACCTGCAATAGTAAGAGCGGTATTTGAAAACTAATAGACTAGTTGACAAAAAAAAAATATATAAATTTTTGGGGCTCCCTAATACCAAAAATCTAAGATAGCAAAATAGTTAACATCTTAAATTTAATTGTAATGTCAGGCTTCAATGGTGAATAATGAAAACTTTTCTTTTTTTTAATTTATTTTAAAAATATCTTGTATGTATGTTTAAAAACTCAAAAAGAAAATTGTTAGTTTGTTTTTAAAAAATGAAAATTTTCTAAAAAAGTAAAACATAAATTGTTAATTAGATTTGAAAAATAGAAAATAAAAGAATTTTTATTCCAAAAGGAAAAGGAGGAAAAAGAAAAAAAAATGAAATTCATTATACAAGAGAAAAAAAAAAATCTAAACTTATAAATAGTTGTTTAAGGTTTACCATGATTTACACATTAACAAACTACAAACAAGTTTTTTATCTCGTTTGTTCTTTTGAGCTAATCCAATATTTTACTTCATCTTCTTAATTGTAAGTTGCTTAACCTTTTTATAATTCTTCTATATAGCTTTTATATAATAATGATTATTTATAAATTTAAGAAACATGTCTTCAAGAAAGTATCCATTAGGAGCGCAAAAAAGACAAAAGAAAAATAAAGATGACGTATTTGTGAAATCGCAAGCAGGTTCTTTAATCAAGTTTCTTACAAAACCTGAAAATTCTAGTGATTTTGTGGAGGTTAATGAACAAAAGGAGGATGAGAATATCAACCAAAAAGAGGATGAGAATTTTCACATAGAAGAGGATGAAAATCTCAATACAGAGGAAGAAGGGACACAAGTGAATATAGATGGGAAAAAATGCTGATTTTGAAGAGCATGATAGACTTCTTGATATATATGATCTTTGGAAACTGGGGAGAAGTTGATTCTGGATTAAGACTTATTAAGTTTACAAAAGGTTCTTTAACAAGATATGCAATTGATTTTAACTTTCAAAGAGATAAGAATAATGGCCGACATTTCTCCCATGCAATATTATTTGAGAGATTTGAGTAATGGAGAGAAACAAGATAGGTGTTGGCTAGTTTATTTAAAAACATTAGATAAAGTCTTTCGTTTTTGTTGTAAGTGTTGTTACGACCTGAGGACAAAAATCCAAGTTTTACGCATCTAAGGGATTTGGTGATTGAAAAAATACTTTTGAACGACTTAAGAAGCATGAGACTAGTCATGAGCATATTAAATGCATGAGTTAGTGAATGGAACTTAAATTGAGGCTGAAAAAAAACGAAACAATTGATAAGTATGTGCAAGAAGAACTCAACAAAGAGAGGAATCATTGGTAAGATGTGATGCTTCGAGTTTTTTCCTTGGTAAAAACTCTTGCCAAACAAACTTTAGCATTTCGTGGAAAAAATGAAAAGCTAAGAGTGGACGGTAATGTGAACTTCTTAAGTTTTATTGACATGATGGTTGAATGGAATCCGGTAATGAGAGAAAATGTTAGACGGTTTGAAGATTGTGAATCACATTATCATTATGTCACTAATAAAATTCAGAATGAGTTGATAAAATGGATAGCTAATCGAATCTAGGACATGATCATAAAAAAGATTCAAAGGGCAAAATAATTTTCCTTTATTGTTGATTGCACTCCCGATATTAGTCATCATGAACAAGATGACACTTATCCTTTAATGTGTTGATGTTTCACCACGTTCGGCTAAGATAGAAGAGTTTTTTCGTACGTTTTTGAAAGTTGATGATACATCTGGTGAAGAGCTTTTTAGTGAGATTCAGAAGGTGTTGGTTCCTCTGAATTTATGTATTGACGATGTGAAAGGATAAGGATATAATAATGGATCCAATATGAAGGGAAAACATAAAGGAGTACAAAAGAGATTTATTGACATCAATCCACGTGCCTTTTATACATCATGTGGTTGTCATAGTCTTAATCTTGCTCTTAGTGATATGGCAACCACTTCTCAAAAAGCCATTTCATTTTTTGAGATAATTTAGCGAATTTATCGTCTATTTGCATCTTCGACTAAGCGACGGAGGATATTGGAAGATGTAGTGAGAGGTTTGTCAGATAAAAATTTGTCGCAAACTCAGTGGGAGAGTCATGTTGAATGTGTCAAGGCAGTAAGATTTCAATCTCCAGAAATAAGAAATATTGTGATTCATATAGCAAAAAATAATGATGATCCAAAAGCCCAAAGTGATGCTGACTGTTTTGTGACAAGTGAAACATATGGGATTGGAAATTATGAATTTTTACTCTCTATGGTGATTTGGTACAAAGTTCTCTTTGCAGTCAACAGTGTAAGCAAGAGTTTGCAGTGAGAAGACATGAACATTGAAGTTACATTTTCCCATTTAAAGGGATTTGTTTTCTTTTTTCAAAAATTATAGAGATAGTGGTTTTGAGAGTGCAAAATCAGATGCTAAAGTAATTGCAGAGTGTATGGAAATTGAAGCCATATTTTCAACAAAGGAAAAACGTGTTATCAAAAGAAAAAGAAAATGGTGAAAAATCAGAAATAGTTGATGAAATTATGAATATATCTCCAGAAGAGAGCTTTAGAATAAATTATTTCAACTAAGTCATGGATCAAGCTCTCTATTTTCTTAAGATAAGGTTTGAGCAATTTCAAAAGTACGAATAAACATCTGGTTTCCTATTTGATTTAGAGAAACGGCAGACATCAAGTGATGATAACTTGAAGACATCTTGTAATTTATAAAATATGGAAAAAATATCGGTTGCTTCAGCTGAAAGTAGTTTTTCGAAAATAAAGTTGCTAAAATATTATTTGCGATCAACTATGTCACAAGATAGACTAAATGATTTAGCAATCATATCTATAGAAAGAGATCTAGTTAGAAATTTAGATTATGAGAATTTGGTAAAAGAGTTTATTGAAAGAGAAGGAAGAAAAATTATGTCTTAATCATTTGCTTTTTAAAATTTAGTTTTGGTTTATCAATATAATTTTCTTAATTATATTATATTTATATTATAAATGGCCCCTTTTACTAAAGTTCGTCTTAGGCCTCTCTAAGGCTAGTCACAGCACTGGTCAGGAGTCAAATATTCCAACAGGATCCTTTCTTACTCGGTACTTAGACTTTTCCTTGAACTCTCGTTATCCTAATATGGCATCTCTCCAACCTTTTACTGAAAAGATTACAAAAGAGTTTCACAATTGGACAGATCATGCTCTCTCTTTTGCACGCAAGATCAGACTTATTTCATGAGTGAATTATTGGATGGTCATTTTCTGGAGCTAGATTTTCAATCTCCCCAAGCAGTTCTACTGTAAAATAGACTCCTATGTGCTGTCTTTCTCTGGAAAAAATAAACAAATCAACTCAAGGTGCTCATGTAACATGGAAGTATATTTCCCAACAAAAAAGTGAAGGTGGCTTTGGTATCCGTCGCTTGGAAGAGTTTGAGATTGTTTTCCGGCTGAAACAAGTTTGGAGCTACTTTTCTAAAGCGGGGTCCTTATGGGTGGCTTGGTGAGGTTAAACTTTCCACAAAACTTCGTTTTAGATGATGTAGGAATCTCCTTGGCTATCCCAGAATATAAGGAGTTGGTTATGCTGGAGGTCTATGCTGAAATCTTTGATGAGATGTGAGATTAAAGATGGTAAATCAGGGTCTTTTTGGTTTGTCTCTTGGCTGGATTTGCGACCGCTGAGCGATTTCTTTCTCGTGGATGGTCTTCGTCAGTTTTGGGTTCCTCTCCATGCCAGACACAGTGATGCAGCCAATTTCCAGGGCTGGAAGCTTCCTCCTGCGAGAAGTTATCAAGCCGAGCAGCTTCAGATTGCTTTGTCAGCGATAAGGTCTCTAGCTGATAATCTGGGACCAGACTCTTCTCTTTGAAGGTCCAGTCCACCTTCTCCAGGTTCCTTCATAAAACTATGATGAATAGACTTGTCTCACTTTCTTCTATCAATGCTTCATCTCTGTCCTTATTACGCTTCTATTTCGGTTGTATTAATTTTCTGTTTTTACTCTTGTACATAAACTTCGGCCGTTGGTCTAAATCTTAACATTAAAAAAGAAAATAAAAACTAACAATTTTTCCTTTCTGCTAAGAATATACATAAAATATTACATTCAAGGTAGTTAAATTATTGGTTTCTCATGTCATTTATTTGACATTGTATTAGGCCAAATAAATGAGCAACAATACAGAGAAGTTTGGTTGTTTGGTGAACCCAACCGACCAATGTAGTTCTCAGTTCACTTAATCAGTTAACCTAATCTATGTTTTAAGTAAGGTTATTAGCATTTAATTGCATTTAATTAAATAAAAAAGGGGTCAATGTTAAGAACGTCTCTTATTAAAGAGATTATAGAACTTTTAAGAGACGAGGACGTGTCAACTCCATTGGTTGAATGCATTCCTCTCCTTTGGGTTTTCTCTCAAAAAAATTATTTTTCTTTTCTCTGGTGGCGTGGCGATTGGAAAGAATCTCTCAAATTGTTGGCAAGATCATGGTGGTTTCTCTCGGGACCAAACTCATCAAATGGTGACTAGAGATGAGACTATCACGAGCTCATATCTTAATGTTTTTCTCACAAGTTTTTTGGTTTGGGTAAATTGACATTGTGTTTGGTGGATTCTATTTCACATGATCATCATGATGCTTGTGTGTATAAGACAAACTGGTTCTGAATTTTAATCATTTGTGCTTGATTTATGGGTATACGATTGCAGATGAGAGATACAGTAGGTCAAGTCATGATTTTAAATTTGAGGATGAGAGCAATGGAGTCAGCATTGGTGCATACTTTATTCTTCTCAAGCTCTTGTTTTATGCACACTTTACTGCTAGATTGGTTATAATGTGGGTTTCTTTGTAGGTGAAAGTAGTGGTGGTGTTGTTCTATTGTATAAAGAAAGCTCGAATACGGTTATGGACCAATACTGCATATAATGCTGTTTGGGATTCTTACATCAAGGTTTGAGTTTCTTAGGCTAATGTTTCTTTCTTTGCATAATCTTTTGATCTTCACTCCACTATGTTGAATCTAGATATGGTGAGGCAGGAGCATATATTCAGATATATGATCACGTTTTTTTAACAAATGCAGCATGTGCAGGCACTTAAACCATTACTTGACATTTTGAGAATGGTAAGATTAGAAAGATATCCAAATGAGAAAGGAATTGTACCACTGAATTGATTTTGAGATAAGTCGAGTGGTTAGATGAGAAAGGTTTCCATCGAAGATGGGATCTTTCCAGAAATTTTGGAGAATACAAGTTTCAATACAGTCAAATGTTTAAGTTTGGTAATGAAATCTAGAATGTTACCGGAAAGAGATGTGGAAGAGAGGTCCAATATTGAGAGAAATTTGTTTCCATGAAATTCTGGAAGTGAGCCTTCCAAGTTTTTATCGGAGCCTAGAATAATGGATTGTATGGTAGGGAAGAAGAAAAAGTCAGGTGGAAGTTTGCCTAATAAACTGCAGTCATAGAGGTTTAAAGATCTGAGAGAGGATATGCTTATATATTTTGAGGAATTTCTGAAGATATGTTAACCATGTTTAGGTTTAACTCCTCCAGGTTTGTCAAATTTTGGGCTAATACGTTAAAATGATTTTTGAAAGGATAAAAGATAATTGAAAGAAAGATCAAGAAACACCAACTTGGTAAGCTGGAGAAACTTTGCCAGAGAAATAAGACAAAGAGATTGAGGTAACGAAGGCTCTGCAATCTGAAAAGAATGCTATTGGAATTGAAGTGGCCTTGGAAACAGCAACTCACATTTAGCTCAATGACTTCCCCAGACTGCATCACATATGATACCTTCCCAAGAACAACAATTTGTTTCTTTCTTCCAATGTTTTGCCAAACAAAGATCATCAGACGTTAAGAAACATGAATGGTCAGAAGCAGCTTGAAATTCATTTTTGAACTCAAGAAGAACATCCCTTTGTTTGGAATGACACAAGGGACCATAAGAAGCTGCAAATTTACTTAGAAAAATGAAGAAGAGAAAGAGTTTCAAAGAGATCAAAGTGTCTTTCATCTTTATGTATCTATGCAAAATAGAATAGTTTTTGTGATCATATCGAGTTAAAACTATTCCAAACTATCCAAATATTTGCTTCATTTTTTTAAAAAACTCCAAGTAGGGTTATACCATTGGAACCTCAAAATATTAAAACCAAAACAAAAGTTTTTAACTTGTAATGCATCATTATTTTTGTTAAAAAATGTTAAGAACCTTAATGGATTCTAATGGTTGAAGATGGTCTAAACCAATTTGCAAAATAAATGTAATAATATGAACAAGTCTATACGACAACATTTTCTATATACGCACAACTTTGACCAAATAGATTCCGTCGAATCATAAAACATTACAAGTCATGAAACAGTCTTCAAGTATCACATAAACGTTTGTGATGGTGATTAAAATTGATGATTCTCCAATTACTCAACTATGACTATCTTGTCTATTTCGTGACCAGATACCAATGAAGGGATCATCAAATGTTTCAAATACCAGAAGTCGTTTTGGTACAAAAATTGGATGTTCAATAATTATATATTCTGGCTTTTTTACCTTATCTTAAACAGAATAAAAAACAATTAACTGTTCCTTCAAAACATCTGGAAGTCAAATAAGATCATCACCATTGAGCTTGTAAATCGCGATGTGGATGAGAGATGATGGGTAGATTCGGCAACCAAAAGGTATCGATACTTCTGTAAATGGGTTACTTTGAAACAGATCTTCAAGCTTCATCTTCTTCCCCGAGATATGTAAGAGGTGGCAATGCCGTCGAAGGTTTCCATGTCCTCGGAGGACAAAGTTTCGAACAACATCACCGGCCCAATTTTCAACCGGTGAGGAACATGGAAACATAAATGGTTAATAGCACAATGATAAGAGTGAAAGCAGCAAAAAGATACCCCAACGCCGGTGGAAGACACCATCTCCGATGTTGCTGGCATCTGGAAACAATAAAGTCAAAGGCTCCTCGATATTTGTGGAAGAGAGCTTTTGCTTCTTCTTCTTATTTGTTTCCATGGCAATGAATCTATACGACTGATATATAAAAATCCTACCAAGGAGTTACGAAACCTGGCAGATATTATTAATTAGATTGTGTTTATCGATTATGTGCAATGATGATATCACTACAAGAAAACAAGCCGGATTTTGACACCGAATGTTGTCAGTAATGGTCGGAAAAATACAATTTCCGACACCAATTGACGGAAAATAGTCGTCGAAAATTTTCGACAACTGCGAGTGGTAGGAAAATACGGTCAGTGGTGGTAAAACAGCGGTCAACGGTTGTCAAAAAGTCGCCGTAGGGGCACGTCGGAGAATAGCCGTCAGGGTACGTCGGAAATAGCTCGTCAGTCTTTCTCGGAAAGTACCATTGGTGCCTGTCGGAAGACACCGGTCGGTACTTGTCGGAAACCTGCCGTCAGTGGGGTCGGAAATTTCCGACCACTTCCTTCGACCTAACGTTCTTGGTTTTGATATGAATAAATTTGGTTTTTTGTTAATATTTAAAAGATTAATATTTTAAATAATAAATTATAAAATATAAAAAATTATAAATATAAAAGATTATATATAATTTTTTGTCAAATACATTATCCAAATCTAGTTATTGGACGTTGTGAAACTTATAAATTCCTCTCGAAATTTCGCAAATTCGAGCATCTAACGCTCGAATTCCCGCAATTTGACGTTGTTCTCTTTAGCCTGACGCTCCAACTCCTCTTGTTTTAGCCACATCTGATTGAACTGCTCTCATTTTGACTAGGTTAGCGAACTTTGTGTGAGAAGAGCAAGCATGCCATTGGAAGTAACGAGATTCCCAAGTCCGAAAGGTCGACCTTTAATACGAGGAATAGACTCCATAAATCGGACAAATTTTATAGTAATATTGGTTAGTAATTTAAATATTTTAAAAAAGTTTATCATACCTCAATGACGAGCTGATCGATCTCGTTGTCTTCCGTCTAACCGTCTCGAGAACACCAAGCACTTTCTTGTCCTTTACCGCTTAGTCTGTTTGTTATTATGGGTTTTCTTCCATAAGGACGAATAAATCTGGTTTCTTGCCAAGTTGAGATGCCTACAAAAAAATATTAACAATTGGTAACTAATTAAAACAAATTGTGAGGTAAGTTAAAAAAGTTACTAACCAAAACACGGGAACGTTCCTCAAAAGTCTGAGCACCGTTGTTATGGTCTGCGACACCCAATCCTCCGCGATTGCTGTTCCGGTTGTTGGAGTTTCTATTTGCCACCTTCTTGGTGTCCTCGTACTCCCAATACACGATGAACTGTTGGAAAAGTTCCGGGCTGCAATGTGGATTATGTTTTTTCCCTGCCTTCCATGCTTGTCTCCACTCAAGGATATTTTTTTGTATGAAACACGACACTTCTTATCAAGTTCAGCTCTGACCCGAGTCAACTCGACATCCCAGTTAAAATCTTGCTGCAAAAAAATTTGATTCACATAATTATAACATAAGTGTTTGTAATAAAGAAATGCATAATTGAACTATAAATTTAGATTAACATTATCGTGAATGATTTGAACCAACTCTCCTAGAATTCCCGCGGAATATTATTGTACTGTGGATAGGCTTGGGGAAGCTGATGTTGAAACATCTTTAAAACAACTTCTTAATATCTTCATATCGAAACCTGAAAAATAAATGATAAGGATTTAGGGCAATAAAAAAAATATATATATGTTTATATGCCGAGAAAAATAAAACGTACCAGGAACCTCTGTTCGAATCGAGTACAATATTGTGCTGATGTCCTTCTGCAGTAAGTAGTTGCTCAATCGTGAGGTGCGCCACCGAGCCTTGTGGTTGAGATTGCTGAGGAGATTGTTGGACATGACTCGGACTTTGTGTCACTGTAACTAGACATGTAGTTTACAAAAAAATAGCAGAAAGGAAAAAACATGTAACGATGCCATCACCGACGCACTACATACTTAATACATTAGTGTTAATATTTTAAAAAAATCATGAATGTAAAGAACCTTGTTATTATATAAGAACAAATTTTTTTATATTTTTTGTATAAAAAGAAAATAATCAATTGTGAGATTTCTATGACCCCAGCAAATGAATCACGATCAAATGTTTTATGGCTACAATTTATTTCTTAAAATTTTTATGTTCTTCTTCCTATTTATACGCAATTGTGAGATCGAAGATAGTGAAATTAGGAAGCTCTTTTAACAACTGTTCAAGTAAGCACGAATGACATTTGTGATTGTGAGATAGAACTCTAAAACCAACAAGGAACAAAATCGAGATTATAATGCAAGACCCGTGGAGAGAAATTGAGAAATTGTTGCCTAATCGAATTACCACTAAAAACGAAATCGAGATTATAAAGCAAACATTACATCACTAAATCAAACAACAACAAGTAAGAATTTCATAACCAAAACCTAAGACTGCAAAATGCGAAATGAAAGCAAGACCCGTGGAGAGAAATTGACCGGCGAAGGCGGAAGTGGTGTTGGTTACGGAAGTGGTGTCGAATAGGCCGTGATACTCTGCAAATCATGGAGGAAGACAAAAAAGATGAAGTTGGTGATATAATGTCGGAACCGGTCGGTCGGTGTCTGAAACGTTCGGACCGCATGGCAGAAAATTTGAGGACACGTTTCCTCTGAAGAAACATTTGCCGCCCATTTTTCCCCCCTTTTCCCTTCGGTTCCAGTCAGTAATTTTCCAATTCCGACCATTTTCGCCCGTTCTTGTTAATGTGGAATTTTAATATAAATTTTATACAAATTATATATAAATTTATATATCAAATATTGTTTATATAATTGATAGTTTATATAATATATAGTTTATAATGTGTAATCCTTGTTTTGTAATTCAAATTATATATAAATTTTAGTTTTATTATGTTCGTTTTATTTGATCGTAGTAAATATTTTTATTCACATAGTTAATTTTACTTTTCTTACATATATAAAGTCTTCGTTATTGTAATATATTAAACAACACATTATTTAGAATCGGAATCAAAGTTGTTAGATCTGTCAGTAGAACCCACGGGTGAATCATCACCAAACTCTCTTATATAGTCATGAGAGTCATCATTGACCGTAACATATGCTTGTTGTATGACATCTACTCAAAGATCAATACCAAGTTCTATCTCAAGCGGGCCAACTATCACTGGCGTTGCTTGCTCCATAGGATCGTGTTCTGAAGCTCCATTGAGTCCTTCACGTGGGTTTATGGATGCCACCGTGATCCCACTGTTTCTTCTTTTTGAAAGTTGTGGGTATGATAGATAGTAAATGTGGTCCGCTTGTAACGCAAGTATGAAAGGATCATATTTCTGGAGCTTACGTCTAGAATTAATAGACGTCACACCAAACTCATCAATGCTCATACCAGTTTCTATAGTAGGGTCGTACCAATCACAATTGATAACTATGCATTTCAAACCAATAAGTCCAGGGTAGCTCACCTCCAATATCTCTCATAGAACACCGTAGTATATCATGTCACCAGACGTCAAAGAAACACCATAATCAGAAGTGGGTCTTTTCAGCCCCTCACATAGAATTTTGAAAGCATAACCTCGTGTGCAATACATTGGATATGCATTTGCAACTGACACTGGACCCATAACAAACTCTTGTAACCATGTCGGAAACTGTTGGTCAAGTGAAGAACACTTTGTAACCTGTATTCAAATTTAGTGTAAAATAACATTAATTACAGGATTTAAAATAACATTAACTCTTTAAATACCAATTTTTAACTACTTACATAAAATTTTAATCATTCGATGAACTTGCCATCTTTGATACCGTATAGATCTTCATCAGACAATCGAGGACAGGCTGCTCTTAGTTGAGCCATGTATATCCTATAATTAATTTTGTAAATAAATGATATGATTCATCTAATCACGAATAATATATTGCAATAGAGACACAGTTATTTGCAATATACATATGCATATGTTTGATCTCTGCAGTACTAAGTTTCCTCTTTTTTGCTTTTCCGCTTAACCTCCCAACCTAAGAAAAGGTTTCGGGAGCATATGCAGGATAAACTGGGTATTCGCCACCGTCATCATGTCGGAGTGGTCTGTGCCGCTTGGTTTGCACTTCTGGATGAAAGTACATTGAAGAGAAATTTACGATTTCTTTATTTAAGCATTGTGCAACTATGGAACCCTCAACTATTCTCATGTTTTTTACTTTCTGCTTTAAGTGTAACATATATCGTTCAAACGGATACATCCATCTATACCAAACTGGACCACTTAACTCTGTATTGAAAGTTGTTGGCTGATCAAGCTATATACAAATTACAAAAGGGCGTAATGACAATCAACTTACCTGGTTCTCGTGGTAGATGGATGGGAAGATGTTCCATAACACTAAAGAATGATGGAGGAAATATCTTTTCAAGATTACACGTAATTACAGGAATTTTCTCATTTAAGTTCTTGATCCCATCTTCAGTTAGAGTTCGCGAACACAAATCACGAAAAATACCCCCATACCTAGCTATATTATAAACTGATAATTAATTTCAAAATTTAAAAATCCAATTAAATGGTACTAAGGTTAATATTTTAGCTGTAATAGCTTCTTGTACATTGCGTGGTAGAAAATACACAAATTCAAAAGGAAATAATCGTTGCATAACCATATGGAAATCATGACTTTTCTGCCCAATAAATTTTCCCTCCGAGCTGTCAACACAGTTGCTCATATTCAATGCGTATCCGTCGGGAAATTTCACATTGTGTTTTATCCATTTGAAAAATACCACCTATTATATTGATCATGTTCCGTTAAATTATAAAATATAAGTGCTTATATTATTGAAAACCATCCGTATCTTTTTCGCAACATCAAACCGGAATATGGGAACAAGCCAAACTTTACTATTCCCTCATATATGAAATGATCTTCTGTAACAAATTTCAGGTAAGTCTAATATAGATTTCAAATTATCATTCGGTTTCTCCTACACATTTGGAACAGTATTGATTGTATTATAAAACACATTCTTTTCAATGTGCATAACGTCTAGACAATGACGTAGTTGGTGGGTTTTCCAATACGGCAATTCCAAGAATATACCCTTCTTGTGCCAATTGTGATACTCTCCAACGCCATCAACAGGATAATGACCATTTCCACCATAATCATTAGTTTTTTCTACACCATAATCTCGTAGTTGAGTTAATATTGTAAGACCATCTAGTTCTAGAGGTGGACCGTACATCACTTTCTTATTTTTAATAAACAATGTTGTGCTCTTCTGATATGGATTATCCATTGGCAGAAATCGCCTATGACAATCAAAATAATAAGTTTTTTTCCATGTTTCAATTGGAATGCTTTTGTACTGTTATGACACATTGGACATGACATTTTGCCATGTGTCGTCCACCCATACAACATTTTATAGGCAGGGAAATCACTAATAGTCCACATAAGTACTGCTTGCATCTCAAAATTAATGTCACATAATACATCAAACGCTTCAACACTACTCTTCCATAATTGATTCAACTCATAAATTAGTGGCTATAAAAACACATCGAGTGATTTTCTTGGATGATCAGGCTTTGGGACTACGAATGTTAGGTACAAGAACTCTAACTTCATACAAAGTGATGATGGTAAATTGTATGGTGGAATAATCACCGGCCAAACTGAATATTATCTCCCATGTTTCCCGAACGGATTAAACCCATTTGTACATAAGCCAAGATACACATTCCTGCTTTCAACTGCAAAATCTGGATAAAGTGACTTAAAATGTTTCCATGCCTTCGCATCTGAATGGTGTGCAATCTCTCCATGTGAATTATGTTCATCATGCCATCTCATTGAAGCTGCAGTACGCTACGACTGATATAACCTTTTCAACATATCTCCCAGTGGCAAATACCACATCCTCCTGTATGGGACCTGTTTTCTACCACCAGTTTCCTGAAACCGAGGTTTACGACAAAAACAACATTGCACCATATCTGAATCTTTTCTCCAGTAAATAATACAATTATCACTACGTACATCTATCATCTCATAAGGTAACCCAAGTACAACAACCAATTTATGAACCTCCGTGTAAGAACTTGGGGCAATATTATCTTTGGGGAGACCCCTACTAAACAAATTAGCTATCGAATCAACACATGTCTCTGCTAAATTGTAATCTTTCTTGATATTCATCAAGTCAGTTGCTATCGATAACGGAGATATGACATTCTCACACCCACCATACAACGGCTTCTTCGCAGCATCCAACATATTATAAAAACTTTGTGCTTCAAGATTAAGTTCTTCCCCTCTATTTATTTCCTCTTCAAAAGCAAGAATATTCTCTCTGAAGTCATCGTTCACCATCTGAATTGAACCAACTACGTTTTCGCCCTCAGCTCTCAATTCCACACCCGCACCCCCATCATAACATTCCGTAGAACTTCTGATATTAACCATACATTCAACTTCTTTATGCATAGATGCTTTTCTACCTAAACCACCATCTATATTTGCACTAGTACTAGCAAAATGAACCAAGGATGGATCCTCTCCATGCGAGTACCATACTTTATAACCAGGAATAAATCCTCTACTATAAAGATGAATGCATACTTGTTTTACTCAAATAAATCTCATATTTTTACATTTAGGACATGGGTAATACATCTTACCTGTTTCACGAGTAATGCTTTGATTTGCGGTAAACTCCATGAATTGTTTCATCCCATTTGCATACGTTGCGGTAAGTAACCCCGTTTCCGGATCTCTTCTTTCTTGATCCATCACAGCCTGAAAATGTATATTTGACATATTGTATTGTAATTTAAGGAAAATGAAGGTGAAGACGAAAGAAGATCGTTTGTGATTATAAAGACGCACTTTCCGACCGAATTCGACGAGTATTGACATATATACCTACTTTTGGCTATAAATGAAATCGGCACATGGGAAACATTTTTACTTGTTTCGTCGATAAGTGTCGGAAACTGTAAGTTTTCGGTGGTGGTCGAAAATTTCCGACAGCTACCGACAGAATTACTAAACTTGCTAAAACTCAAGATATTGGTCGGTAAATCTGTCAGAAATTTCCGACCATAACCTTACGAGGTCATCGATAACGGTTGGTGCATATAGGTTGTCGATTGTGGTCGGGAAGTTCCGACATATACCGACCCTTTTTCTAAAATTTTCACAACTGTACATATTTGTCGGTTTTTCGGTCAAAAATTTCGACTATGACCTTCCCGTCGGATCTGCGGTCGGATCTTGGGTTGCTTTCTTATAGTGAATGGTTCTTGTATTTCCTCTTTTTCAAGATTTGATAATAATTAAGAATGTATTTCTATTTTCAACACAAGGAAACATTTAAGTGATGTTGGAAGAGCATGAAGTGATAATAATCATATTTTGCTGAAGTGAGCCATATTCTTTGTCTAAGTTATTAATTATCAACAACCAATTAACTACTAATAATTTATAAGAAAATTCTAAATCTCACTATTTATACCAATTCAATTAGATTAAATTATGTGTCGTTTATATTTTGTTTTAAATTTTAAATATCTATTTTGATATACACATAGTTTTAAGTTTAGCCGAATTATTATCTTTCTATAGAGCAATATTGAGGTTTGAAAAAGTAACTTGATTTTAGATTTTAGTTAATCTATACATAATTGATACACTTTCCTCCATAGCCAAGATTTTATTTTTCTTTTTTCTTTTATATTTAAATATTGTAGTCAGAAAAGTAGCCAAGTTGACAATTACGACCCAATTATTTGTGACGAAGACGAACCTGAGCCATGAAAATGTCAGTAAATGCTACACAATTCATTTACTTTTACTTTACGAATCGTTATTTTAGGGCTTTCTCCTTCTCCAAGGTTTTTGTTAAGGAATTATTAAAACTTTCTACTCGAACAATAGTATATAGAAACCAACAAATTTATATCCAAGAAACAGTCATTAGTGTTTTTCGGTTTCCAAAAAGGCAGATTATATTTGAACGCATGCCTTAGAAATTAATGACTATTAATTTTCTTTTTATTAGAAGATAATATAAATAGTCAACTAAGCAAGGGAAACCCTAATTTCTCATCATCTTTTCTCAAATTTACGTTAAGAAGAAACTAATCTTATTTCATCTCCATCTTTTTCGATTTTTATGGGAAAGAAACGTCAATCAACAAAATCTTCTCCTTCCAACAGGAAGCAGTTGGGAATCAATTCAAAGAAGAAAAAACTTGTGAATCCAACACCTTCTAAGCTTGAGTCTTCAAATGAAATTTCATACAGTTTCAACAAAGAAAGTAAGAGTGAATGTGCTCCACCAGCAAGTTCATCATCTCCAAACAACATCAAGCAAGTCAAGATAGAGACATTTTTATCTAGAATTCAGCGCATACGGACTAAAAAATTTTGATTCTAGAAAGCATGTCTGATTTTCTAGATAAAACTGGTAAAGTTTCTTGCGATTATAATATTGAGCTTTACAAAATGATGCAAATTGAGGAAAAGTCGTTCACTCAAATCCCTACAAAGAGTAGGAGTCTTAAAAAATTATATAGGTAAAGTGTATAAGATTGGTTATGAAGAGGAAAGGTGTTTTGGTAGACCACATAAAAGCATTTTGAGAACTGATGTTCCTCATATTTTGTCGGTTTTGAGCTCATTATTATAGTTATATTTAAGAAATTAGTCTATGTTTTATTGAGATTTCAGATCAAAAACGTTCAGAGTTGGAATCATGTTTGAAGGTGGACTTTAGAGAGGTTTGGAGCATTTTCCGGCATTCTCCACGAAAGGAAGGACCGATCGATCTACCAAGGATCGATCGATCAATGATCTGAAAGGATTATGCGCACGATCCGAAGAACGATTTGGTTTTTGAGAAGATCGATTCATCATCCAAAAGATCGATCAATCAACCAAAGATCGATCGAGCAAAGCCTTTCGCAGAAACCTAATTTCACGATTTTCAGCCCTTGTTTTGGGCCCTATAAATACTCTTTTACTATTTTTATTTGAGAGAGTCGCTTTTGAGTTGTGAGAGACGAAGTTTACAGAGTTTTAAGAGTTTGTAAGCTAGGAAGAAGATCTCTTCATACTTGTGAAGAATTTATGAATCCTCTTTATTTCTGTTAATGCAATTTCAATTTCAGTTCATTATGACTTGCCAAATTTGTTGTTCTATGTCTAAGTAGATCTTAGATCGGATCTAGGGATTCTAGGGTTTTAGAATTCATTGTTGGGGAAAAAATATGATTGATGAATAGATGATTCTCCTTTTAATACTTGAGTCCAATGCATAGATTAGCATGATCACCTAGTCGATGATTTTAGGTTGTTAATTTTCCAGAAGATTGTTAAGAACTAGAACTAGATTAGAAGAGCAATTCCTTCACTACCAATGAGAGTTTATGCTAGGTTGGATTGTGGGTAATTGAACCTAAACGATAAAGCCTGTCTGTAATCTAAAACCAACGAGAATTAGGACCTTTAGGTTACTAATAGAGGGGTAGATTCAACGAGGGTTATTATGGTCAAACCGAAAAAAAAAGATTAAAGTAGTTCCAGAATAGTTTCCCTCACAAGAATTCTAACTCCCGAATGAATACCCGACATCCGATTACTTAAGTTATTTAATTACTTTCACATATAAGTTATTAGAATTCACTTCCTTCATTCGATTGATACAGCTTGCGATTCAATAGAAATTGAGAGTGTAACTTGGTTCTCTAAGGAATTCAACCCCTAAGTACTATTACGTTTGCTGTGCACTTGCAGTAGGATATATGGTTAAAACTCGTAGTATCAAGAACTAGTAAAGAAGATTTGGGGAACTAAGAACATCTGCAATGGGAGTCATTCACAAAAATCTATAAAAAAAATAACAATAAAACAATAAATAATACTTTTTTATTGTAAGATTCTCTCTAAATCCTAGAACTTTCCACCCATAAAACGAGAGACTCTCTTATTTTTTTGTGAGGTCTTTCAATAAAATATTATTATTTAATATTCTATTATTATTATTTTGATAAAAGCTTTTGTGAGAGACTCCCATTGCAGATGGTATTTATGTGATAGTGAGAGCAACAAGAAAGATTTCTCAATTTGAAGATGATTGGTTTGAAAGCTCTTACAGTCTTGAAGGAATGATGCATGTGGCTAAAGTTGATGAGAAAGAAGTCAGAGTCCTCCATCTTTAAAAGAAGTGTAAGAGTTTTAAGAAGAAGTGTAAGACAATTCAAGCCGAAGAGTTTGAAATGGCCTATGAAAAGATTAATGTGTTGAATGAGTTTAGCACAGTCATTGCTCCACTTAAGTAAGTTTCTTTATCTCTATGTGTTTTGTTTTGAAACATTTGTTTTTGTGTTTTCTGTTTAGGATTATTGTTATGGGTGTCTTTTATTATTGTTTATTTTGAAACTATTTCTCGGCTTCTTATCTGTTCATGTTTCTGATCTATTTATTGTTGTCAGTTTTTACATAGAATTGCCATAGGATTTGGTGCGAATATAGGTTCTTTTGTTTATACAAGCGCTTGAGGACTACAAGCTACTTAACAGTCAGTTGTTTCTGTTCCTCTACTGTGGTTGGTGGTTGATTATGTTCCTATCACGAGAGAAAAACTTGTTTATTTATTTGTTAGGTGCATAATTTATTAATCAATTAATTAAGAACATGATTTATTAGTTTATAACAACGAAACAGAGAGTCATGAGTTGTTAAGATTGAACAGTCCCTTAAAATACAGTTTTAGCGTTGAAATTTTGGTTATGTTGTTTTCGGGCATCTCAACATCACAAATAAACTCACACGGTTAGATTCAGAGTTCATGATTACATTTAAGCAAATCAAAGGTGTGTTTGGTATGCAATATACAGCAAACTGCTTAAACAAAAGCACGTAGTCTCCACTCCATACCCACATGACTTGATTCATTATATACTTGAATAAAATCACCACCACACGTAGAGAAACCTTCTGTTATTCCTGAACTGCTCAAAGAAACTTTTTAGTTATCTGACATGAAACTCACCAATTAATACAAGCTGCTTAATTAACAGAGTGAATGTCATAGAATTTCAAGGGCTAGACGTCCAAGTCGAGCACCAGGGACTCGGTAAACAGAGTGAATGCATTCATGGTCCATGGATAAAGTTAGCTGTGTGTATGTTTCTCTCTCTCTCTCTCGTGGTTTATTTGAATGAATGATGCAAGCCTTTGGCAACTACAGCTTAACGTTTGCTTAGTGAGTTAGGAAATGCAAATTTCTCTGTAAAACTGGGTCAGTATTTGGTGAGCTTTAAAACTTGCACTACTTGTAAGCTATCTCTTCTTTTTGTAGTATCTTAGTTTTGATCTGTTTACTCCTTTTAACTTCCATATCTGTAATTTAGAATGGACTTGAATTTCTCATATTTTCAGCTTGCTTGTTCAAAGCACCTGTGACATTATTTCTGTTTGGACAAGTTTTCAATTGTAAATTTGCTTTGAAAAGAGAATTCTAGGTTGAAAATGTTTTCTTAGGAGTCGACTACATGTGTTGTACCATTCGACTACAAGACAAGTCTTTTTTGTCATTCCAGAATTTGTCAGACTTCATTAGTCAAGCACTTGTATAGATAAAAACTATGTTTTAACCAATATAAAAAAAGAGTGCTCTAGGTAATCAGCTAAAATAGCAAAGGTTACTTAAGTTTTAATCAGATCTCAAAGCCTCATTCGTTTGTTCTTCTTAGAAGCTGACCAAATCTTCGACTTCACATCTGATGCTTCTTCGATTGTGGCCTTACGATCAGCTTCGTAGTTGCACAGCTCATTAAAAACATAGCCACCACTCGCATTATGATCTTCCATCTCTCTTTTTGCTCTCACGATTTCATTGAAAACTTCTTCTCCATATTCATTCTTCAACTTAGAAATCTTCTGATCATTTTCATCCACCACTCTCTGCATTTCATATTTCAAATCTTAAGATAATGTCAAAGGAGATTACTTTCGAAAGTAGAGTAAGAATTTCAAACCTTCGATGTTCCATAAGATGCTTCAATCTTAAATGGATGCCATTGTACATCTCCTAAATGGCTTTCCCAGACAAAACACAAATGCATTGCTTCAGTTTCTGCTCTTAACTCTGAACATCTTTTCTTGCTTTTTCACTGCCATTACAAACGGTTCAAGGTTTAACAGCCCCATTCTCTTTACCCTTATATTCTCCTCTCTCACTGTTTCTTTATTAGAGATCCAAAACTACACATCAAAGTACTTTCTCAAAGTAATAACTAAACTTTGAAACATACAGATTTATAATATCTTTTCAGTTCTCACCATAATCATCGCTTTACGAGCAACTTGATACTCATCGTTGGTCCTGCGTTCTTTCCTCAACCTCTCTCTGAATTTAGTCATTGTAGAGCCTTTTAAGATATCCAACTCCAAGTCTAGTTCTAGTTTTTCGTTTAATTAGTGTTCATGGTATATAGGTTAAAGCGAAAAACTACTTACCTTGTGCTTTGTAAGATTATGAGTTTCCAACTGAAAACTAATGGACAATTACTAGATTAGCCCAAGTCTCATATATACTAGGGTTAATTCCCTATTGTTAGCGATGTGGGACACTTTCACATAGGCAAGTTTTGCACCTTCATCCTCTACTTCATTTTGAATCAATATAAAATTCTGATTCTAGGAAAATAACAAACTTTTATATTATATTGTGATTTACTTAATTCAAATTTATATCACAAAAGAAAAACATAATCACCTT